>LBNU01007414.1:0-27922 GCA_014162995.1 Artemisia annua
TTTTACGCCCAATTTTCATAAAATTATATATGTGGTATATTTCCTACATATACTTGGTATATTTTGTGTTACATATGTTGCATTTCAAAAATATAAATAAATTTCTTTATAATTTATGGTCTCCGCCGAGAAACCGATATATCGCCGCCGAGACCGATATGGCGCTTGAAGGGGGTCGATCGCCACGGTATCGCCGAGCGATATTTACAACTTGGAGAGAGAGAGAGAGAGCGCGCTAAACCATGTCGCGTATATTTTTACCCTATGCTACCGATACACATGTGTCCAACTGTGATTGAAAGGATTTGGATTATGTTAAGAAAAACTTTTCATTTTAGTTATTTATGCTGTATATTATTTAGCTCCAAGCCTCCAAGGTGGTGAGTAATGAATTATAATCTATATGGATCGACATAATCCTTAGTTAAATATAGCACTAGCTATATATAACGAGTAACTGATCATAACATCTTGTTTTGGCATTGCTTAATGCTTACTGAACATAACATGGGTAGTACGTGGCTGTGTGTTTTTGGATATAGTGTATTAGTGTGCGTGTTTGGGACTTAATGTGCATTATTTATCACTAACAGAATGCAAGGTAAGTTCTTAAGAGTACGTTTAACGATTCAACACATAAACAATCTGTTCGAGTCTTACCATGGACCTTCAGAGGCCCGAAAAAATAGAAGCTGGAGTGGGGTTTATCCCCTAAGGAGAAAGGTTCGATGCTTGCATACTGCCCAATTGGATGTCACTGTGAGCTCGAATCACTAACTACTAACTCGCCATTCAAAATAATAATAATAATAATAAAATTTAAAAAAAAAAAAAAAAAAAAAAAAAAAAAAACAACTCAAGATTACAAAAGCATCCAGCACAAGACCTAGAATTATAGCAAGGAGGCAAGTAATCTGCAACTAAACATTTTTACAAGTTCTCATATATGGAAAATTACTAGATCCACTGTAGCAGGGAATCATATTTTGTAGTTTGAGTGATGCTAAAGTTAGAAACCTGTGCAAGATTGCTGTAGTGATATACAAATGGGTGGTCTGATTAGTCTTTCCGGGTTTCTTATCCTCTTCTCCCCCCCACGGCCCGACCCCGCCCCCGGGCTTGGTTGTTCAGGGTAGTCAAGGGGTGGTTGCCTAACTTTAGGGTTTGTTTTCTTTTGATGCGCTGGTATGCTTTGGCAGGTGCCGGGTCGTGTCGCGACTGTGTTGCATTCCATCACAAGAAGTCCCGCGTTTGTTGTAGAGCAGTGACAATACCTCCTTCTACTGGGAAATTCAGATTCCATGTGCTGTGGACCGGTCACTGCGCGGAGTGCATGAGATACCCCGTTCTCACCCGTGATTCCGTTGTACGGAGAATGGAGATTTGATGACCATGAAGTTTATACACGCGTGTGGAGTGTTCCTCGTTACGACCTCTACGAGCAGGCGTAGTTGTCCTATCTGGCCATATCTTTTTCCTGTGAATCCTGTCAGAGATGTCGCAGCTGGAACTAGCTGTTTGGATATCTTTTTTGAGCCTCTTGAAGCAGTTGTTCGTACATTATGTCCTGCCTGAGGTCTGCCATCCGCATGTACATGCGGTGGATGATATGTCTCCCCGTTTCGGTATTTCGATTGCTCGCGTCCGGCCTTTTGTACCTGGTTGTCACGCCCAGGCTTAACCTCTCGCGGGAAGGACAATTCTCGCTATGAGCTGAGCAACTTCTCTGTGTTCACCTTCTGTTTGACGCTGCGTTGCCAGTATTGGATCATGTAGATCGTGTCCGCCTTGTCTTTGGTGCGTCCCTTTTCTACTTTATCCCCACTTCTTTTGTCCTTTCCTTCTTGATGTTTTTGACTAGATGGTGCCAACCTGCCTTCCTTGACCAATTTTTGCAATCCAGCTGTTTTTAGTTGGACGCAGTCGTTGGTTTGTGGTGCGCTTTCTGTCCATGGTAGTCGCAGTATCCCGTTCCGATACGCTTTGGCTTCTGGTGTGCGTATTAGGTGCAGGTTTCGGGAAGTTTGCTCCTTCGGTGTGGCAAATATTTCTCGGGGGTTTTTGGTAGGGGGGTATTACTTGTAGTTTTCGGCCTGAACGTCGCTTCCTTGGCGAAAGTTCTTGTTTGACTTACCCGCCTGGTCATTGGATTGTTTCCGTGACGGTCTTGTGGTTTGTAGTTTTGGGTATGGTGAGCTTTGCATTATCTGCAGCTGCGGCTTCTCCTTGGACAAAGGCCCTTTGGCCGTGCATGTAGGCTCATCAACAGGTTGTGCGGGGTCTTTAATTGTTTAGTCAAATCCCTTAATAAGATCTGCCTGTTGGTCTGACCCGTTCATCAGAACCGAGATTTATTAATATCTCAGGGGGCATGATTTCATATTCATGCACTCATCATCTGAAGCGCTCATGTAGGCCGGGTATATGTTTCACCTTGGCGGCTGGCTTTTACTCTGGCTCGAGCGTCCGACTGGTTCTTTTCGGGCGGCACCGCTTCCTCCTGTCTGTGTGAAGTTGAGACGGAATGCTGTTCCGAATTCCTCAACGCCATCTATGCTCTTGGTTTGAGTCTTTATTAGAACCAGTTTCGCGCTATGGGGGTGCCGCACTACAGTTCCGGAGTTAAAAGCATGTGACACCACACGGCGCTCGGGGCTCAGCTTCAATGTGTGGCCGCACGCTTCAAAGACTTTGCAGCAGTGTCGTCTGGATCTCCTGAGCCATCATACGTCTTTACGCTTGGAGGGGGGGCCATCGCCGCCTTGTTCTACCATCAGAGTAATCGCTGATGCGTTCTTGCTGAATGCGTCGATAGTGCTCTGCGACGCAGGGGTCGGGACAATGTCGATCATTCATCCTACGACCGCCTCCCCCTGGACTACTCCAGTGTCCGGTAAATAGATAAACTAAGATAAATGATAGAGAGAAGATGATAAGAATGGAGAGAGAGAGAATAGAAAGAACATGGTAGAGCCGATATATATCTCATGAGGAGCAAATAAAAAGAAGATAATATAATATGAAGAGAATAAATGTCCAAAAATAAAAAACAGAATGAAAAAGATAAAAAAAAAAAAAAAAAAAAAAAAGAATAAATAGAAAAAAATCCTTCACGTAGGTGAATATTTTCGTCCAATCTATCATGGCACCGTTGCGCGCACCCAATCGAGGATTGGATGTTAGTGCGCCCTCCGCTTCGTCTGCGTTCATGCGAGTACTGCGGTCAGAGAGGCGTGCCAGCCTGGCTTTAGGCGCTGATGCGCTTCTTGCTGTTATCGTGTCTTCATGGCGGCGATGGAGAATCTCAGTAAGAAGTCTAGTCGACCTTCGTAGGCCTCCTTCTCCCCTCTCTTTGTAATGAGTACGGCTCCAGAGGTCAAAAGTTCTGAGGCTACAAGAGTTCTCAACCCTGTCATCTGGCGGAGGGTGGAATATCCTCCAGTGGGGCAGGGGTCTATCCTCCAAGGTGGCGAATGGGCCTTTCCCTATCAGGAGCGCGTTGAGTATTGCGTATACCGCAACGACTGGTGGCTCTGGATGGGGAGTTGTGAAGGGGGTTGTGTGGCAAGTCACTGCTGTTTGGGATCGCTGTGATCACGCTCAGGCAGGTGCCTCCCTTGGTTGGTTTGTTGGTGGTCTCACTCAGGCTTGGTTGGCCACTGGTTGTTCCAGTGTTCGGGCTCAGAGGGACGTACAGGTAGTTCCTACCTTCGGAGCATAATTCTGCGACGGTTTTTTTTTTATCTGGTTGCGGAGTTCGCTGATTTTGTGGCTTCGTCAATACTTAGGTCTTAGTGATGGGGTCCCCACGGATGGCGCCACTTTGTTGATAAAAAAGTTTGGGTTTCCTTGTTTGGGTTCAGGCCCAACTCCCTCCCGTATCAATTGGCTTGATATCGTCTGAACCTGCGCACAAGAAGTAAAACAAACACGTTAGGCTTAATCGCGGATTGTATTCGCGCGTTATCCTCGCGGCGTGAGAGTAAGTAATCGTAGTTTAGGGTTGTATATATGTTAAGCGCGTTATCGTGAGTAATGCGTAGTCTTTGTGAGGGGTTAGGATCCGCTCTATTTACTAGGTAGTAAGCGATACAGCTGGTTTACTTGTTCCTTACTTAAGGGAAGGCGTATCCGCCTATATCGGGATATTTTTGGTACAATATCCCTCCTAATTTAGTAAGAATATCCTTTATCCGTTCCATAACAATACGTATTCGGGTTTTTCGGCGCTCCGTGGGCCGGAGCTACGTATTTACGTGGCATAGGCCACGCATTGCTGGGGCTATTCGAACCGGTATTGTTTACCGAACGGGTTCATGACGCGCGGTGTAGACTATAGTCATCATGTAATATATAGATATGTATCGACGGCAACATAGCTGAAAGTGACAGGGACGTGGTTATCCTCCTTCATCACTTCTTTCTGTGGCAAGTGAACCACATGTCACGTACATATCTTGTTTGGGTTGAAATGAATTTACAGCGTTGCATGGGGACTGTTAGATATAGTAAATAATGTGCATAGGCGACTTTTGAGGGCATTGGTGGTGAGGCGAACTACATAACAACGGAAAATGCAGAAATCAAAAGGTTAGCAAATGTCATTAATTTTTTAAACCAGATTCACTTTTAACATAG
This sequence comes from Artemisia annua, assembly GCA_014162995.1. Lineage (NCBI taxonomy): Eukaryota > Viridiplantae > Streptophyta > Magnoliopsida > Asterales > Asteraceae > Artemisia > Artemisia annua. The sequence goes on from LBNU01007414.1 coordinate 4,639, forward strand.
GATTCTGATATTATTTTTTTAAATAAGAGGTATGATTATTAAGCAAGTTAATAGTCGACTGGTATGGATCAAATGAATGCTGGCTCTATGATTACTCGGCCCTAAATATTGAACTTCTAAAGCACATGCTATAAAGATGTTTAATCTGATTCTGCTGTATTTACATCTTTGGCATAATAGTCGGATATCTACGAAAATCCAATAACCTTGATGTTTATCGCAAGATTAAAATAACTGGTAAAAGAAGTTGGAAATATATCGAAGGGTTATGACTCTTGATTAAGCATCAAGTTTCTATTGCAACTAAGGTGAAAAGACTTGCACATTTATCCATCCGCACATAATTCGATTCTGTACGCCTTCGGCATATGAGTGTGTAGGGCTTTAAGCAACAATATACTGTTACTAATTTGAAGCGTCCGCCGAGAACAAGTTTAGTAGCATCAAAAAACTTGAGCTTAAAGCTGATCGTCAAAATTACGATGGTCAATAACTCATGGTGTTAGATATCAAGTTCTTTAACTAAATGGTCATTCTTTGCGCTTTATGTTTTTTGGCAGTTGAAAATCCTCTTTTATTCCTTCGATATGCGTATCGAGCAGCTGATTTTCATTGGCTAATATTGTGGCCCTAATAAGAATCTTCGAATACACTTACGGCAAATTAATGGTAAGTTTGAGGGAAAGATATGAGTTGGCATCCCAAAAATTTCCATACGTATGAATGTGACCATAGCAGGTACAGGTAGAGGAAAGGTCATTTAAATAGCTTATAAATGTTATCACTTGATTTTATTGTTAGTCTAGTGGGAAATTTAGCTCAAGAAGAGTCTTTTCCTTTTGATATGACACCTCCTTAATTTACTTGTTTTAGAAAATATATTGGGGATCTTTATATTCTTTAATGTCGTATAATGCAATTGTATACACAAGATGGGTAGCTATGTAAAAAGAAAGAGAAAGAAAGAGATGTCGAGAGAGAGCTAAATTAAGGCATCACTAATAAAATAAGAAAAAAAAAAAAAAAAAAAAAAAAAGCCCCACGAGGTGCCACATCATCTTAACAAACCCCCCTTAAACCCCCTTCAGCCACACTAACTACAACTTACTCATTTGGGCCCAAAACACTTACAATTTATTTTTTTATTCAGAATATCAAATACTATCATTTAATTAAAATTAAAAATACATTAACACATAAATAAAAACTAAACATTACGAGCAAGAAACGTTACGGAAAAAAAAATTAAGGGAATAAACAAACACACATTTTATAAGTATATCGGAATCGTCATCGGGCATGTTCATATTCTTCATCTATTTTTTGTTCTTTTTAGGATGGTATGCGGCTTTTGTCGGGTCATCCGTACATGTCCGGGATTTATTATTTAGTAGAACTTCATTACCTTCATCTCCAAAAACGCCTTTAAATTTCCTTCAGCCTTCGGCTTCGTCGGCTTATGTCTGTCGCTTTTGCTTGATATTTGACGGATAATGTTCCGAAAAAAAGCTACTTGATTGACCTACCACTAGGGCGTGCTAGCATCCGATGTGAAAGTGACTTTTGTTTCTTTTGAATTTCGACTCTTTCTGCTCCGGACGACGGGTGCTTGTCAGGGCAAATAAATCCTGAGAGACATGTAATGTCAAAGGATCTCGGCTTCCCATTTAGGGTACTCAGTTCGTCAACAATCTCCAACACCGTGGACATACACGAAGCTTTTACTTAAACGTGTTCAAAAATTGAGTTGCGTTTCGAGATGATCATGGTTTTCTCACCGTTTTTGCTGTAATGTTTATAAACAGCGCTTGAACCCTTTTTGACATCTCCGTTAAAGCTTGTCCTCCATTTTCGTGAGTCATATTCTTTCTTCGAGGCTCGTTACATTACGAGCCATTGAACGTCTCAACAATTTGGTTTGCGCAAAAGTGNTTTTTTTTTTTTTTTTTTTTTTTTTTTTTTTTTTTTTTTTTTTTTTTGATCTTCTTTCAATAACAATCGGACACGTGTGTGTCGGGTATGTCGTGTATATTTGTATGCGACATTGTTGGGTAGAACTGTAAAGCCAACAAAAGGACGGGCTTTGCAAGGCAGTGCCTCTCAAAAGAGGGCACACAAGTAATTTTAGCTTATATAAAAAAGGATGCATGCCTAGAATTTTGCCATGTCACCATACAACATTTTCGTATTGTTTGAAGTTGAATTTGTGATTTTCTTTGTAGCTATCACAAGTCAAAACACACAATTGCACTCCACCACTCTCTCTTTTTCTCTCTACAAATCCAGCCAAAATAAATTTTATATCAGTTATCGGAGTATGCACGACTTTAGTTATGTTTCTATTTTAGTCACACTCTTGGATTCTTTAAAAAAGGAAACATCTCAAGAAATCGTATAAGTCACTCCTTATGCCTTGTTTTTACTTTGAGATATTTGGGTTTCATCACTTTCATGTATTTCTGCAAATATTTGACGTTGGGTTTTGCTTGGTTTTATGATAGTTTATACTAGGAAAAATGTTGTTGTTCCAATTCAGTCACTCGAACTTTATATTAACTACAAATACTAATCAAGTTTAAAAAGTGTTCTATTGTTGTGTAAATGTTTAAAATAAGTGCATTGTATGGTTGTATCTTGATAATAAGTACACACCCTCCTGAATTTCACTAATCTCAACTAACTCAATGTATAACCAACTTATACACACTTAAGAAAAATACAAGTCACAAAATAATAACGAAGTTTGAGAACTGTTCCATTGTGTTCACACAAACATAAAAACTACACAAGAATGAAACACTTGTAAAACTTGAGTGGTGTAAGAGTACATTTATATTATCTATCAAGTTGGTAAATTTAGTCTTACAATCCCCTGTAAATATACCAACACATTACAAAATCATCCAAGTTGAACTCCTAGAACCATCCATACTGCATTCATATCTCTCTATCTTACAGTTAAAATATCCACACAAGTACAAGAAATCAAATCCATTTTAATGTTCCAGTACACCTGCACGATCTCCATATATCAAAATCTCTATAAGGCCATGCTTGTACCTGAACGAAAAATATGTTATGAATGATGTGTGGCTACCAATGTAGACAAAAGTTTTCTTCAAAGATTATGTTACGTGTCTATGAATAATAATCATTAGGGCCGGAAAATTTCAAGTTTTGATAAACCTGGTCCTATATAAAAATATGGCTAGTAATTTAAGATCAGATCCAAAATATATATTTTGGTGTGAGTTTCTCAAATGAACAACACCTTTCACCAATAATCATTAAAAGCACGATGTCAGAACTTTAGAAGCAAAAACGAACAGGGCATCCCAAAATGAGCTTTATGTTAAAACTAAGGAACTTTGTAACAAATAGTAAAATACGATATAAATGCTACCAACCAATTATGACAGATGCAAACAACGACCCAACCATATCAATGAACAAATATGTACACCAAACAATAAACATTCCCCTAAAACCTAATGCTACGAGTTGAAAAAACCTTACGGAGTATCCATTACAAAAAGGTTCAATCAGCAAAAGCAACAAAAGACATATTTTGTTCTGACTTTTTACTCATCCTGTAGATGGAATGATCATATATCTTCAATACGTATAACAAATTCAGCACCAAACTGATTCAAGTAACCAAGCCATCACATAACACATTAACCAAATCCATACAAGGGAAGTTTAGATGGGGATTAAAAAATGATCTTTGCATGTCACAATAATTTTTTTAAGTACCTAGCCATCATAACATAAGATATTAATCATATTGACATCCAAGACACTGACCTTAGTATTTCCAAACGACTTTCAGATCCAAGGAGCAATCTGCCCAATCAAACCCAGGCAGAATACCGTTGCTTCTACCTTGAAGGAATTCATAACAGCCGCTCAAAATCACTTCATTTGTATCAACATCCACCAAGTGTGCCTTAATTTTGAGGGAGGCATTCTTGGGTACAGCAAGGATAGACCTCTTTAGTGAAAGTGGGCCAACCGTTAACAAAGAACGAAAGATTAATGCCATGTAGCAATCTTGTGTTTCAATATGACAATCATAAGAAAATTCGCCTCCATAAAAAGCAAATATACTTCCATAAACTTTTTTGTTAGGATCCGCCTTAAAAGTTACCTCCAAAGCAATATCTATGGCATCCTTTAATAGGATGTAATGCACCATTGCTCTCCCATCCTGGCCTTTAACATTAATACGACCGCACTTACTATTTGATTTCTCGCCCCAAAAACTTTTTAAGTCCATTTTTTTATTCCGCTTGCACAGTTGAAAACAATCATCCCTACTCTCAGTAGTAACATAGAGTTCCATATGAATCTTCATAGAAGAAGAGAAAGGGACTGAATGACAGCTAGGATTGCCAAGATATACAACCTCAGCATGTCGTATGTTTATGGGATCACACCACTCGAGGTTGAATAAAGAAACATACGGAAAATCCGCCTCAAATAAGTGACACCCCCCATTTGCGCGTAATCCATACTTATCGGATACTGAAATAAGCCCAAACAGGTTACCATTTTCAAACCTCGAGTCTGTAATAAAGGGGCGAATTGAAAACACCTCAAAACGGGATTTTCTTGGAGGATCCCTAATGAAAAACAAAATAGCGACCACAAATTAAAAACAAAAAAATACAACTATAATTAACTAAACTGTGTTTAACGGTAAACAAAAATTTATGCAATAGATATCGAAAGAACTGAGAAATTGGTTGGTTTTCCAAAAGCATAATCAAACAATACAATACTTTATGCAGACAACCCTATATTTTACTTGAATTGCATGAAATGACATAAACTTTAGCATAGAGAATAGGTAGTTACCTAGCACCAGAAACAAAAGGAGTAATGAACCGATCCACAATCTCCAGATCTGATGGTGTTTTGGCCTTCTGTTCTATTTCAGCCATCTTTTGTTTTTTTCTGTCCCGCTCAACACCAACTTCTACGGTCACAGGAGCAGATACATCCATTGGTGGTTTTGTGTATCGTAGTAAATTTAATAACTTTGGTTTGTACAAGTATTCAATATCCTGCACACACAAAAAAGTTCGAAACTGGTTATGAAATTTGGAATTGTGAGTAACTTTATTTTTTATACTATTGTTACACTTTTACTTCAGTTATTTAAGCTTTGCCTTAGTTTTTTAGTTTCGAAAAATTCTGTATACTTTACTACTTCATAGTGGATTATTTAAACATGAACTGATTCAATAATATATCAATGGGTACATGGTTTACAACCAAAAGATACTCCTGCATAACAGAATCCAAGGGATAAAAAAGCCGACCCGAGATACAGAATTTCAAAGAGAAACAATATCTGCGAGATAACACATACCGGAGTGATCCACAAAACTTGAAAGCATTTTTTCATTACCACTGCGGTGGCCTCACACAGCAATAATCTGCTTGTCTCCGCAACTGGTCCAGCCTGCCAAAACATTCAAAGTTAGGCTACATCCCAACATAAATAATGACATGTCTTTTAAAAATCAAATTGCTTTTTAAAATATTAACCTGGTTTAAGAGAATCGGAAATTAAATGCAAAAAAAGCATTGGTATGTAAATATATCAATGATCTGCTTTGCCCAACCTAGTAAACTTTCAAAATTACACTAAGTCGGAAAAAAAAATGTCACATTTTGCTTTTTGAAAATATAATATTTTTTTTGAAAATTAACTTTGGTTTAAGTAAAATGTAAATTAATTACAATATTGTACGAATAAAAGCATATGTAAATAAATATACCTTGCGCACAAAATCGTTGTAACTCTGATATTTCTTAGTCAAATTGTAAAGGTATTCACATATCATATGTGGCAAGAGAGATAAGCATGACTCTTCAAGAACCTGAAAAGAAAGTTATATTATTAATATAATTATACAATTTTATAATCATATTGATAACATTAGAATAATTCATAAAACTCAAACTTTTCACTTAATTGTTTCTTCTAAATTTGTGAAATGACTTTATTTAGGCAAGTAGATTAGTATAGAATATTCACCCCAATGTTTGTGCCTAGTTAGAAACCGAACTATATAATGTTTTACAGTAACAAGTATTGAAAGTGCATTAAGATACTCGTCTTACTTCAGTAAACTCGAGTAAATGGAATTCCAACATACGTTCATCACCTTCCTCCCATCCTTCATATTTCTCGAATATTAACTCTGAAGCCTGTTGCAAACATATATCTCTGTTAACTTAATATCCAAGAACAAGAAAGCAATAAACTGGCCCGAGATGAGAAAGTTGTAACATTTAAACGAAAAGAAATTCTTACGTTCTTTAACCCATTGATGTCTTTACGAGAATCATAGGTAACTCTATGAATTTCAGCTAGACAATGTAGTAGATATAAAAACGTATTTCCCTATATATCAATGAATTTGAGCAGATCAAAACCAATATATTTGTAAAGTTTTCAAAACAATGAGAGAGATACAACATAGCAATGAAAGACTTCATAAAATTACCTCTTCTTCAACCATCTCAGCAAAACTAAAGGTACAATCAGCTAATCGATGCGTTTTCAAGCACGTATACCTGTTCAGAAAACAAAACGCAAAGCATTGAAAACGAATAAGTACAAAACTTGATCTAGAAGTAGGTATCTTGGTGTAAACATTGTTAAATGAAAAATTTTGGAAAAAAAATTAGATTATTACAGCAACAGTTAAAGATGTTGGTTGGTTAATATGACAGATCTGGTTAGCTGTTTGGAATCATCGATCCATCAATATTATTAAAAAATTAGATTATTACAGCAAGCAGTAAGTGTGGGGCTGTCCACTACATCTTGTTTTGTAAGCTGTATTCTTCATTTTGGGTGATTCACATATTTACTTTTTCCCCAAAAAAAAGTTCACAGGAAACTGACATTTACTATACTCTTTTATTCATACTAATAGCATATAAGTATAATAAGGGTAAAAATTATGATATAAGCAAGAGACTTACATAAGAACACATTGAAAAACTGCTTCGGCAGTATACCCAAGCATCTGAGCATCGTCCCCTGATAAAAAGAAAAGTGTAAAATTTAGCCATTGTAAAATCGATCCCGTTATAATATTGATGGATTGATGATTTAGGACGTGTTTTATATCTAATGGGTTAAGAATATAGATACTTTCAACTAAAATCGAAGCAGGTCAAATGGTAGATTGCTGTATCAATAAAAGCTGAATGGTAAAATAATTTTGGTAATCTAATTATTTTGTTCACCAAAATAAATATAGAATAATTCAACAATTATCCTGTGTACCTTGTGCCACCTCTTCACAGCGATCTCTGACTTGTTCCAACATATTAGCTAGCTCTTCATCTTTAATATTACAAGTCCGATATCCTGCATAACTTGCTACAGGGTATTCGTTCTTAAAAGATGGGTTCCACTTCCCCTTCATATCAGTTTTTATCCACTCTTCAAGTTTAGCAGCCTGGGGGGAAAAAATAGTATTCAATTCTGATCTTTTTTTTTGAACATGTTATCAGTTTTGTTAGCTTACTTACAGTGAAACACACTTCAATATACTCTTGTTGCCACACAGGAGTTATGTAAACTATCCAATCTGGTTTTTCTTCTTCAATCTCAGACCTACATACACAGACAGAAGATTGCCCATGTTCATAAAGATTTGAAACCCACTGTTCATAAAGATTTGAAACCTACTGTTCATAAATCAGCACGAAAAGTACCTCAGATCTCTGAGATCTAGAGAAGACTTTTGGAATTCTCTCTCAGTAAGAATAAAAGGCAGTGTTCCTTTACCATCTATCACCACATTTCCTTCGTCTCCTCTATTTTTAATCCAAAACAAACTCCTCAATAAGCCTTCACCCCAATTTTTCAATGACAAGTCAACCTGATATCAAACAGGCAGAAAATGTAATTTCATATCTCATATAATATATATATAGATGTAAAAATAAAATATAAAATGATTAACAATCATTCAAACAGCTAGATCAACTGCATATATACCTCCATAGAAAGAATTTCCTTGGGCACCACATGAACTTTAGAAAACACAAGCATGCGAAATAGCGCGCCTCTGATAAAGTGTTGTCGAAAATAACCCACATAATCTAATCCATCCAATGAGGGAAAGTGAAGAAATACCGTTTCCACAGGAAGTTTTGGTGCCCATATGTCTATGCCATATTTTAGCATCTTATGAATGTTCTGCAAGGGAACAAGAAGAATCAAGTGAGAATTGTAATCTTTTATATTTAAATAAAATAAAGGAAAACCTCATTTGGGGTTTTTGACATAAGTGAAAAACTAAATCATTCCAATATTAGTGAAAATTATTTAATGGCTTGGAAAAAATTGACGAAGTCAAACTAATTCTTTCCAATAATGGCAATGATTTGGTCAAAACTAATGTAAATTCGGTTTTCAATTTTTGCTGGAGAAAAAAACCAACATTACACATGGACTTGAAGAGCCAACTTTTAAGTTTTTATGATTGTAAATTCAGAAAATAAAATAATAATAATAATAATAATAATAATAATAATAATAATAATAATAATAATAATAATAATAATAATAATAATAATAATAATAATAATAATAATAATAATAATAATAATAATAATAATAATAATAATAATAATAATAATAATAATAATAATAATAATAATAATAATAATAATAATAATAATAATAATAATAATAATAATAATAATAATAATAATAATAATAATAATAATAATAATAATAATAATAATAATAATAATAATAATAATAATAATAATAATAATAATAATAATAATAATAATAATAATAATAATAATAATAATAATAATAATAATAAATAAATAAATAAATAATAAAAATAAAAAAACTAATAAGCCATGATCCTAATACATGAACAAAACAATCTGTTCCTTCCAACCCTGCTCCACAAAACCCTAACAATGAAGATCATAACCAAAAACCCATGTGAACAAAACAGATGAATGATTTAATTATTTTTTTAGTGACGAAAACGTATATCATATGTATTACATGATTGTGGTTCGTGCGACTATTGGATTCTTTGTGATGCTATTATTGATTCTTCCTACAGTGGAAATGTGCTAGATACTTCAATCCTTTTCAGAAAATGTACAGGTTAGTACTTTTTCTAAAGGCCAAGTATATTTAAACATAATTAGTTATATTGTACTTCAAACATTAGCAGTAACTCAAGGATGGAATCATACTGGAACAAAGAGATTGCAATAAGTGAAAACTATAACTTAAATTCAAAAAGAGATTTGTGATAGCGTTAAGGGATGAGAACTTTAATGCATCCTTTGTTTCATGAAAAAGGAAGGTTGAATGTTGGGATCCTTTATTATAAATTAGATATATTTGTTGTGGAAGATATGGGTGTTACTATGTGTAGTTTGACACGAATGGCCTCAAATGCCAAATGCCAATTAATATTTTCCCGTATCAATGCTGGGCTATTGTTAGCCCATACTATATGACTTAGGGGCTGTTTGGAGATGATGTTTAAAATGGAATATGTAAATTTTAGAAACCTATTCATCTCCTTTTTGTTGAAGATATGGGTGTTACTATGTATAGCTTTTTGTTGTGGTTGCTAAAGGGTTGTTTTGGATTTACTACGAAAATCCTTTTTGTGTTTTGATAAATAACATATCAGCAAATTTGACATGTTTCAGGATTGTTCATCCATGTGGTTGTCTGATTATTATAATTTCACACCACTTAATTGCTTATGCAACCATAAAACTGTTTCTATATTGACATTGTTGTGCGATTTTTTACCACAAATATACAATCTTAACATCATGGGAGCCTTATAAAGATTTGAAATCCAAAATCATCGTAACACAACTATAAATAGTTTGCATTCCTAACTAAAACTGCAACTCCATCACATAAACTATTGTTTATACACCATTCAACATTTCAAAATGTTACTTAATGTTGCATTTTTTATTTATATATTTAATTAATTTACTGTGATTTTTGGTGCTATGGTGCAAGGAATTGTGCGTTTCAATTTACTGTGATTTTAGTTTGTTTACAGAAAAATTATGTGAAAACCAACTAGTGCATGTTATAAAAGAGTTGGAAAAGAAAAGAAAATAAAAGAAAAGAAAATACCTTAGTGAGCCATTCCCGTGATAATGAAAGAGTTACAAAACCAACATCTTCTACAGAGGGTTCTTCGTCCATCATGTCACTAACATATGTGGGAAGATTTTTCTTGATTAACTCTCCAATATCTCTTGGTGTTTTAATATGTGGATACATTGCTCTTAACTCAGGGCTTTTTCGTAATATAGGCCAGATAGTCAAGACATTTTGGCTGAGAAGAAAACAGAAAACTTAATGTACTGTAATATGTTATAGATAGAAAAGAAAGTAAAAAGAAAACGTTATACCAATTGAAATCACCGGGCATCCCTAACTGACTGTCATAAATCACAGCCTCTTCTTCTTTTAATTCTGGGAAACTGCGTTTAAGTGAGGCGTTAAATGCATTTCTGATTTCCTGCTCAAAGTTCCATCTCTTATCTTCCAGTATTTCGTTAATATCAGTAAGCCATCTCTTATCTTCTGGTATTACATTATCATAAGCACTCCACCACTTCTTTGGGGAGAATCCCTTATCTTCCGGTATTACGTTATCAATATCATAACCTGTATTTACCACCCATCCTTTACAGACAGAAGCTGCCATTGCTGATGTCGAACGTGCACACTAGCAACAAAAATGCAACAACTAATGTTACCGAAATAATAAGACACCAATTTAAATCACCAAACCCTAGATAAACCAAAACAAATATGATCCAATAACATCATCATAAAACATAAACCTAACCCTAACAATTCAATAGTTGAGTTCAAGATAGATTAAACTAAACTACAAAACCTGAATCTAACACTTCGATTGGGAATAACCACTTCAATTTAGATGATACAGTATCAAACAACAAATTAACACTTCTATAGTTCGCAAACGATCACAATACGCATCATAAAAGACAGATTTTGGGGCTTTTTTTCTGCTTCTTATACAAATATCATTATATTATACGATATAAATCAAAAAAGATCCAAGAGATTAAAAAGAGGAAGGTTAATTACCGAATAGATTTTATTGGAGCTTCAGCGATCGATTGATAAGATGAGCGATTGGATTGTGATAAAAGTGTTACATAACATGAGGGGATTTATGGCTTTATACAGATTGGGGTTTTTTACAAATTTTTAAAATATCTAATATTAGTCCTTCGGAATTCCGCATCTTTGAGGTTTTTTCATAACCGGTTTTGACTTAAACCGGTTCGGTTTGAAACGGTTTTGGACATGAAAAAACGGTTCCATGACCCTGAACCAGTTCGGTTTAAACCGGTTTGAGACCAAACTGGTTTGGTTTAAAACGGTTCTCAAACCGGTTGACATCTAAACATGCAAACCGGTTTTCAAACCGCCGGTTCGTTTAAACTAAACCCGGTTTTCCCAAAATCGGAAAATCCGATTTTGGTTATTTCCTGGTTCAATTCAAACCGGTTAATTTGTGCACATCTAACGACAGGTGTGTTTCTTTGAATGTTGCAAGCTTTTGAAAGCTTTAGGGATGCTTGGTTGAGGGGTATAAGGAGATGAAACATGGTGTTTGGTTGGCTTTAATGCAATGAACCATTATCCAATAGTGGGTAATGAGTCATTGTCCAAATAAATTGAGGGAAATGGTTTCCCTTTCCCATTACCCTTTCCTTAGCATTTCTCTTTCCCATTCCCTATTTTGAACCAAGTGCACCCTTAGTGTTAAAATAAATTATAGTAAAATAATAGTACAGTAATATGTTTTTAACAATATCTAATCTATATAAAACAAAAGTTGCCTAATGATGACATCAGAAGCTCTAAAATCATTGATTGATCGATGGAGATTCTGTCGCCACGTGGAACCCTAAATCCGATTAGGTGGCAAAATCGACTTTCAGAATTTTAGGAATGTTCGGAGGGATTTAAATATAGAAGAGATTATGCATATATATTCCTTGAATAAAGCTTTGGTTAATTATAAAGATTAAAAAACACACCTAACAAAAAAAAGGTATGCTTCTTTTTTCTCAAAACCCTAATGCTAACCAGAGTTTTCGTTTGGCGGAGTAGTGGACAAAGCAAGATCAGGTTTGATATATTTTTCTTATAAATAAATTCGTTAGAATATGTATATGCTCAATGATTATATATGTTTATTGTTGTTGATATTAATATCTGTATATTAATCCATGTTAATTTTTCTTCTCTATTAATATCCATGTTTATTGTAATTTTACTTCTCTATTATGGTTTTTTACAAACACAATCAAAGCCACGTATTATCAATGATCTTGATCAAGTTGCGTTTAAGAATACTGAATGTTTGAATGTTTGATAGGTGATGCTGTAAAGAACCAGGTGTCTATGAATCCTATCAACACTGTTTTTGGTACGCTTTGTTAGTGCAAACGTTACGACGTCTAATCTATACAACGTCTCCATATTTTAATGATGACAAATGTGTAACTTGCAATACATAACGTAAAGTGCACAAGTTACTCGTTCACACATTAACGTCTCTCGACATCACTTGAGGTATGAATAAACACTTTACCAACTTTGTTAAGTGATCAAAGAAAATCCTTTTTGTCCTTAATTATTACATTTTATAAATGTCACAAAACATTTTTACAAAAATAAATTAGACAAATTATTTTTGTATTTATAAAGAACTGTTTTAATAAGAAAAATAAATTTGAAATTTGAATTTCAAACTATCCAAATGGCCTCATTTCCCGCCCAAATCAGATAAAATTTCACCACAAAAGGACAAAAACTGTCAGGAAGGTCCCTTAAATAGGTGGCGGTCCCTTATTGATAAGGGACCGTCCAATGTTTAAGGGACCGTCCCACGCTCCTGATGCGTGGGTTTTGCAACCTTCGCAGTAGGTTTTACCGGAATCTTGAATTATTCGTTCGCCGGAATTTCTTGCCGGAATCTTGAATTTGGCGGGAAAATGTAACTGAATTTGTTACAACTGAGACCTCACCAGGAAAGGTCTCTGATACCAATTGATAGACACAGTTAGGATCAATTAAGATCGATAATAATGTTTTACAAGAACTTGGTCAATCAGGAATTAAGAAATGATCAACGAAAGCTCAAGTATTATCAATGATGATATTTGTGATAGGTTGTTAAAATGAGAGAGAAAGAGATTCAAAGACAAAATTATATTGATCAAAGCTAAAGAATGAATTACAATTACAAGTATTTAAAGAAGGGAATTTGGGCGGGAAAGTTGGTTAAACCAAGGAGTGATTGTCACGTGCACCTCACGTGTGTGTTAACACACCTGCGCCTCACGTGCCATTGGCTTAACCAACTTACGAGCTTATTGACTAACAACTCCTATCACTATTTCGGCATATGGCGGCATTTATAGTGATGGTTGTAGGTGTTAGGTTAAGAGAGAAAGGGGCTCGGTTTAAAGAGAGAGAAAAGAGAAATGAAATTACAACAGCTATGCTATGTATGCTATGTTTTATCTACATAACTATGTATTCACAAGGTGTCGTGGCTAGCCAAAACTCCTCATTTGGGGCCTATGGGGTGCCACATCACTTTAACAAACTCCATAAATAACCCCCTTTTATTATAACTAATCTCAACTTACTCATTTGGGGCCCAACACTTATATTTTTTTTCACATATCAACAACGTTCACATCTGACATAAGGACTGCAAAAGGACGATTTTTTGCCTCGCCATGCAGACGACGAGGCTTCAAGTGGCGAGCGATGAGCGCGAGGAGTCCACGTTGGACTGGCGAGGCTTAACTAGATCCACACCTTGTGCTCTAACAGTCAAACGTGTAGGAAGTCAGACTTACCAAATACAAATTCAATTTTAAGTTTTTCGCTTTTGAAGAATTTTCACATTTTACATTTGACCATTTTTCTTTTATAGATAGTTTAGATAACCATCTTTTACTTATTTACTCTAAGTGTTATAAATGGTCATACATTAAATATCCTAAACCTTCGTAAATAGATAGATGATACTATAACAATATGGAGTTAGTAAACAACATCCTTTATTTTGAATTGACCAAGCTAATAAATCAAGGGCCTGTTTGGTTGGTGGGTTTTGGGTTTTGATTTGGGATTGATGGTAAAAGTAGTTGTTTGTTATAAAAGTTTGACATTTAAATAATTGAAAGGGTCCACCGAAAGTAAAAGTTGAGGGGATGGTGGATTTTCTCTCTCACTCACTTATATTTTAACATATAATTCTTTTTCTCTCACACACATATACCTTCTTTTATTTTTAAATAATATTTTTAAATCAAAATGTATTATTAAATTAATAAAACAAATATAAGTTCTCTCTCCTAAACTTACACAAAATCCAAATCCTAAACCAAATCCAAATCCTATTCTAAACCCACTTATAAACCAAACGAACCCTACCAAATCCAAATCCTATTCTAAACCCACTTATAAACCAAACGGACCCTAATAGTTTGGCATCATCATATATAAATTAAGGGATATACTATTGGTACCCCATTGAATGTGATGTTTTGTCCTCTACCCCCTTAGTCAACCCCTGTTTACAGTACAACACAGTGTTTTATCAGTTTTTGTTCCGTATTTTCTGTCAGTTTAATACTTTTAATTTATTAAAGTTTATAATACTTTTAATTTATTAAAGTTTATATTTTTCATTCCGTACTTTTAGGTTTATAGTTTTATAATATAATTTTTTTTAAAGAAAAAAGAAAAAACATGAGAAGGGTACCGTTTGTATTTTGTTGGCATCATCATATAAAATTATAAATTGATATATTTTTACAACTACAAAAATCGAAATTGATCAAACAACAAACACCTCCTTTCCCCCCCAAAAAGAAATTCAAACCCTAAAGATCACAAACACCCCCTTTCCCCAGTTCAAACCCTAAATCAAGAAATCACAAACACCCCCTCTCCCCAAAAAAAAAAAGAAAAGAAAAGAAAAAAGAAAGAAAGAAATTCAACCCCGTGATGGCCAACGGGAGAGCGCGTAAAGCGGTGATTGAAAGAAGACACATAAAAACGAGGAACAAGTTTGATATGTCTGATTCTGATGTTGATGATGATGAAGAGGAGGTGGAGGAAGAGGACGAATTTGTTTGCAATTTGGAGGATCCTGCAGACTACGGGAAAACGGTGGACAAACTCCAGGACCATCTGTTGAAGAGCATGCGTCGCAATGGTGAGTTTCTGAAGCTGGTTCTTCGGTCGGATAATGAATATAACAAAGACGTAAAACTACTTCTGGAAGAAAGTAGTGTCTATTTGTCCGTTTTGATTGTCGATAATGTCAAATTAGAATTCGGTAAACATGGTGATCCCCAGTTTTTTGGGGATTCTACCCAACTTGGGTATGTAGAGCAATATTCCCAATTGTGTAAGCCAGGGTTAACCAATGTCCAAGTGGGTCACGCAGCCCTTATGAATGCATACACTAAACTGAACCGATTTAGGGGTGTGGGTGATAAGAATTTCTCAAAGTGGTGTGATGAAATTAGGCATAGTCTTGCTACGTTATTATTCATGTTCCCTGAATGTACACGTTTTCGATGGATTTCTCAAGCGGCTAAGAAATTGGTAATGGATGGGCGTGTTAATGCATGTGTAGTGGACTGGATGGCCGATCTCATCCCCTTTTGGTCTAAAATAACTGAGGTTTTCCTAAACGGTGGTGATTGCGATCATGACCCGTATGCACCGCCACCGCCGCCCCTTCCAGTAGGCCGTCACGAGTATGGTGATCGGGAGGTTACATGTGCCAGACTGTATAAAATATGGGCCGACAATTGCCTCGTTGTAAAAAATTTGTAAGTACAATAATGTCTCAGTTCTTCTTTTAATACACGTGCTTCTTTTTTGTCGAAGATAGCTTTAATCGTGATTTGATTTCTTTTGTTTACAGGAAACGAAAACGAGCCGATGCATAGCTTCTCTTTCTCATTCTTCCAAAGGTACGAGGTTGTTTAAACTTATGAGTCGTATTAAGTTTGTTTACTGTCCATGTGTTTTGATCTTTTTTCAGATAGTTAAATGCTGTTTTATAATTCATACTGTACATATGTACAGAACACTGTGGATATGAAGTCATAATCCACATAACAGACTTACGGGTCAACCGTAAGCGTATATGAAATGAAGGTTCCTAGTTTTCATTTTTGGGAACATTGTGTATACACAAGTAGTTACATATTCATTAGTTGATAACTTATAGCTGTAAATTGGGTAAAGTAGTTATTTTAGGAGCAAAGGCTCAGGGAACCATGGAATCTCTTGGTCATAAAGCTTCAAACCCTTTCTTCAATTCTCTTGATACCCAGCAGATAGAGAAATGAATGTTAAGGGCCGAGTTCATGAATTAGTAAAGTGTTATCTGTGTGCAGTTGCTATGTAATCATGAATGATGAATCATATGCTCACGTGAACATCATGTGTATCAGAAGTTCTGAACCATCTAGCAGCACCTTTTCATATAAATTCTGTTCGATGTAACAGGTTAAGTTATTGTATAATGCAAGTTCATTGATCACAAATAGGGCTTCTTTATAACTCTGTTGATGACAGAACTCACTTGTTCAAAAGTATAATCGAAGGTGGTTATCTTGTCATGTAATTAGTCCTATAAGTATTACGTAACATATCAGTGGTGGGCATGCTAACATTTATGCTTCAAATTTGTAGGTTCAAGAGGCTCTGTACTATCTGGAAGTCTTGGAGGCTTAAAAGCACTTCTACAAGCCGATGATTGAAACACACGTTACAGCAGTTTTATTTTGAAAATATATGCTTCATTAACGTAGTTCAGCAATTTTTTTAGGTAGTATAACATTTGGATTAATGGAAACATACTGTATAGTCTTGGAAATAATAATGGCATTGTTGAGATTTAGTGCTGGGTGACGACTTAGTATCAATGGGTTTAATGCTATGTATTAGTATCCACTAATACTTTTGGCGTGGTTTTTTTGGAAATCTTGACAAGTAGGCGGTTCATTGACAAGAACCGTCCACTCAGTGACCAAATACTAGTTGAGTTTGTTAAGAGTAACTTGAGTAAAAGCGAGGGATCCAGCTAACCATAGACCGGAGTATAGATGGGCAGTACTCTCCGGATCTAGCAATGGGAGCTGTTAAGCTTGCAATGAAATGCCTCTCGGGAGAACCTAAGCAAAGACCAGACAAAAATCCACGAGAGTACAAGAAAAAAACAATGAAATGAAGGATAATTGTCCGAAAATGTATCCTAGTTGCCATTTTTTGATTTGTTGTATAGCCAACTATTTTTGTTTCTATTAAATCACCAAATATTTAAATCAGGTCATTTGTGTTTAGCTTAAACATGTATTATACCAATTTGTCTATTACACTTTTAGATTAGCTAAAAGGATACAGTTACATGTTCATAAGAAAATAAAAGATGCATAATGCTGAACTTTTTATGA
Source organism: Artemisia annua (assembly GCA_014162995.1). NCBI lineage: Eukaryota > Viridiplantae > Streptophyta > Magnoliopsida > Asterales > Asteraceae > Artemisia > Artemisia annua. The sequence continues at coordinate 22,228 of LBNU01007414.1, forward strand.
GTACAAACAAATAAAAAGAATACTAATGCGATTGCTCTTTTGTTATCATTTTATAAATTTATTTAAAAAAATATACTATTAAAATATGTGTTTTGCTAATATGCGCCTACCGGGCATAGGGTGTCAAAAAGGCCGGCCTGACCCGAACCAGAACAAGATGATTAAGCTTATTCGGGTTGAGTTACTTAGGTCAATAATTTTGTTCGGGTCAATTTGGGTCAACTCCACTAACCCGAGTTCTAAATAGGATCGGATTCGGGTATGTTTTTTTAGCCTCAACCCAAATTGACCCGAATCCGACCATATTGAAGTAAGCAATTTTTTTTAATCATTTTACTTGTATTCAGGTTGACCCGAACTTGAATTGATCCGACCCGATGTGAACCTGACTAATCCGATTTTTAAATATGGGGTCAGGTTCAGGTATATTTTTTAACCTCAATCCGAATTGACCCGAACTTGACCTGGTCAACCCGACTAACACCCCTAACCGAGCACATGCTAAAATACATATAAAAGGAATGTTCAAGTTGATTAAGTCATGCATATAATTAAGGTTATTTTTAGCTATAATTAATGTTCATTAAATGCGTTTTTTTATATAAAAAATGGGTTTTGCTAACAAGTGCCCACTGGGCATAAGTTAGTGAGTAATTAATAAGCACAAACTTTATAGTTTAACCAACAAATGCATTCAATACACATTAAATAAACTGATAAATTACTATATTTGAACATAATTTTCAAATAAATGAACCAAAACATTCATATTATTAATACATTAATATGTGCTCGGTGGACATATATTAGCAAAACTCATAAAAAAGATGCGTTCATTTAATATATTTTATCATGTGTTCGGTGGTCACATGTTATCAAAACCTTTAATAAAATTCTTGTTGGATTACATGAAGAGATATGTCTAATAAATTACACACGTTAATTTTCTATTTATTATTATATAGAGAAAGATATAGTAAAACTAGACGTGACAAGTTAAGAATCACTGGTTAACTACGGGTTAAATAATTATGGGCGAGCAAAATCGACCAAAACCGACTCGTCTAAAAAAACCGGCCCGAACCGAGTGAACCGAAAACGAACCGATCACACTCGGTTCGGTTTTTGGTTTTAGTTTTCAACTTTTCGGTTTTCGGCTCGGGCCAAAAACCGAGAAAAAACAACCAAAACCGACAAAACCGACTCGTCCCGAACCGAACCAAGTAAAACCGAGCAATTTCAATTTGGTATTAGGTTTAGGTTTCCCCGAAATTCGGTTTCGGGATCTCTCGGTTCGGGTCGGTATTGACCCGATACTCACCCTAATAAGTTTTGTTGGATCTCTATATATGTTTTAAATTTGTACAATTTTATTTTTCTTGAACTAAAATTGGTACGATTACATACTTGATATAACCTCCATTTATAACATTTAACTAACGGATGTAGGCCGGGTTCAACATGTTAATCTTTTTTTTTTTCCTTCTCGAAAAACTTTTTTCATTTTTTTATTGTTCACCCAAGAAAAAAATGGTGAAAACCGGCGGGTCAACCCAACCAAGACCCGTGCTCCTAAATAACTCATCTAAAACCGAGACCCGTCTAAACCCGTGACCGGAACGGACTCGCCCATTTTGCAAGTTCACAAATACTAAAAGGACCATTTATAACTATAACCCAAAAACACAATGAAACTATGTCGTATTAGGTATCCATCAATCAAACACCAAAACCTGAAGAAGAAGAAAAAAAAAACCATTTATCTCCGGTCTTGTCTTTCACCGGCAGTCACACTTTCCGGCAACAATCCCACCGGAATTACCCTTTTCTCCGGCCAACCCAAAACCCAAAAACCCTTAAATTTCCATAAAGTTTACATTTTGTTCCCTTAATTAATGTCAATGTAGCATCTTTAGCCCCTGGTTAATTCACAGTGAGTGTATTCATTTTTATGTTTAAAGATTGTATTTTGATGATGGGTTTGTCTTTATTTTAAGTAATTTGTAGTTGGTTTTATGGTTATGTTGTTTGTATATGCTATTTTCAGATAGTATTTGTTTATCTTTGATATAAGATATATCGAAAAAGTAAGTTTTTTTATGCTCTTTCTAGTTCGTCGAATTAGTACTTTTGTTACAACCAACAGGTAGTTACAAGAATTATGTGAAATGAAGTAGTTGTGTGAGGAGTGAAGGTTCGAGACCTTGGGATTTTTTAGGCTTTACATCTCAAGATGTTTGACATGTTAAATTTATGAGTTTGTTATATGAAACAGAATTGTTCTGCCTGTATTTGGATCGCAAAAGTGTTTTTAATCACTATTTTTTTTTTGAACGAACACGATTAACTAAACACTGAAATAGGGAGCAGCTATAGAATGAAAGTTTATGACATTCTTGTCATTGCCGATGCATGCTTGTAAGTCGCTCTAGTGGAAATTAAGGTATGGTGGCGTGCTTTAAGCTTCAAACGTCTTCTCCCTATTCCAAGTACCAAGTAGATTTTGTACTTTCAACGTTTTATTGGTTAATATATTTTACCAGGGTGGAAGCTCCCTTTTACCCAAAAAAAAAGTACCAAGTAGATAGAGACGAATGTGGTAGTAGGGTGACTAAGTTTAGTATAAAGGGTATGTTATAGAAAGTTATTCAACCAGTTACTTCTCCTAAGAATACACGACAGTATACCCTTGATATTGACCCTTGGCTTCAAATTAATCTTTAGCTCTAAAAAGATCAAGGACAAGAAACTATAGGTATAAATGGCTAGAATTAAATCACCATGATTTGAAAGATTGTTAACGCCCAACCAAAGGCACCAATGACCTTGCTTTTGATGCTAATTGGAATATAACGCAAATTCTTTGGGCAGCAGTTAATGATGCTAATACTTATATAGGGCTTGTTTATGGCTTAGTACTCTTAATCACAAGTCTATGCATTTTTTTTGTCAAGCGATGGAAAGAAACTGTGTGTGCTTCTTGACTACGAGCCTCGTCGATACCTAATTTGGATCTATCACATGCCACCTAAGGCTAATTGTGGAAGCGTGTATTAGTTTGTACCTTTCACAATCTTTCTTACTTTTACTAAGAGTCAAGACTCGATCATATGAAAAGACAAACCCTAAAAGTATGGTAGAATTTTGTGCTCACTATGCAGTTTAAGTTTGGTTTAAGTTTGCATTTAGTTTTTCAAAACACATGATCTCTATTACTTAACATAGAGAGCCTAACTTTTCGCAAATGTTCTTTTAAAGTCTTACCATAGACGAGATTCTGATTAATGTAGGCTACTCCAAATTAGACAGAATAGAGCTTAACATTTGGTTCACAAATCGCGTAACTGTTCCCTGATATAGGTTCTTGGTGCATTTGTTGGTCAAAGAGCATGGCTAATCACTTACATAACCTCTATGCCCATTAAGGCCGTTTTTTGACTCATTGGGTGAAGAGCATGACATTATTGTCCAGCATTCAGAATCCAAACATACCCAGCAGGTGCATGAATTGAGTGTAAGGCAAGGTGGGCTGTATCATAACATTAGGTCAAAATTTTCATCCTGGATTATGCACATTTTATGATATCTTTTTGCCTAATGCTGTTGAGAAGATCAAATATTTTTACATATGCTGTTTTCTTCTGAACGAGCTGAGTAAAATTGTGTATATTGCACTTGATAAGCTCTTGAGCTTGACGTCTTGTGCCGCACCATTCCTCTCAATAATTTCCCACTCTTTTCTTGTATGTTCTTGCAGTTATACTATTATCGACCATGGACTTTTATGCAACCAATCCTGGACCAATTGATGATTCTGTATTATATGATCAAGAAAAGCATGTTTCATCAGCAATTTGGGAGGGTCAGGTGATATTTCATACTTGCACATAGACTCTTTGCTTCGTTTTATAAGAGAGGTGGCAAGATGGGTGGGCCCGGGTTGGGTAATTGTTCAAAATGGGTCAGTTTTTAGAATTGGTTGCAACTGACTGGTTCAGGTCAAGTTTACCTGCAAACACTTTTTGTAAATATATAACTGTCTGAAAATATAATTTTATAAGTGCAACTAATGTGCTAATCATGATTACAAAGCAATAATATTACAATAAGGATGTACTAAATCTTTAAACAAACCAATAGCGGAGATTCTTTAGTGTGAACTTAAATCTTATATAGAACGTAAACAATCACAGGAACGAGGTGCACTTAGATGTCATGAACACACCTCAAAGCTCAACCAATGGACACTCACAGCCAAACAAATCGAACTAGTAAAAAGATCTGGATTCGGTCACTTACGCTCAATACCTGCAATCAGTCTCGACAACCCTCTCATCTCCGCTCTTGTCGAAAGATGGCGAAGAGAAACAAACACATTCCATTTTACCGTAGGAGAAATGTCAATAACCCTAGAAGATGTCGGGTACCTTCTTGGGCTTGCAATAGACGGAGATCCAGTTATCGGTGTTACATACACATCATGTGAAGCTGTTTGTATGAAGTATTTAGGTCGAACACCCGATTCTGTTTCAACTAGTGGTGGGATGGTGAAACTTAGTTGGTTAAAAGAGACGTTTTCCGGTTGTCCTGAAAATTGTTCGCTTGATATAATTGAAAGACATACACGGGCTTATCTTTTGTATCTTGTTGGTAGTACGATTTTTTCTACTACTACTGGTAATAAGGTTCCTGTTATGTATCTTCCGTTGTTTGAGAATTTTGATCAGGCGGGAAGGTATGCGTGGGGTGCTGCTGCATTAGCATTTTTATATAGAGCTCTTGGTAATGCTTCTTTGAGATCGCAATGTACTATCAGTGGTTGCTTGACCATGCTACAGGTAACCTTTGACTACACTGCTTTTTTTCATTATTTTTAATAATTAAGGTGGTGGATGGATTTGCTTTATGGAACTTGCTATCTGTCAGTTGTGTTTTGATAAAGTGTATACGGATCAGCTTTCGGAATTATTTAGGAGTTAATTTCTACTACCTGTAAGGCAGTAACAAAAATGATTAAAACGGAATATGAAAGACTTATTTGCCGTCCCTTCTTTCAAACTATTTTAAAGGCTGTCCGCCCATCTTTTTCATTGTTAATGGTTTTATTATCAGAAAGCAATTGTTGTAATTTTAGACAGTTGCTTCTTTTTTTAATAAAAAGCTGTAAATAATTTTTTTGTAGCATATAAAAAGGAAACTGTCATGTCCAAGCTTAATATTTTAACATTATATAATGTTTTATTTCTGGTCATATCCAAACGGTTCTCCTGCAGCTGATTCTCATTAATTCGTATCACATGACACACTAGTCTCAAAACTCACATCCAAACACCGCCTAACCAAATCTATAGAATGTTTCTTAGCTTAGTTAAATCTTTTTTGAAAGCTGTTCAATATTGTAGTGCTGGAGTTACTTTCGCCTTAATATTGGAAGACCGAGGCTAAGTCATGATCCAATCCATGATAGGTTTCCATTTGTATGTAGATGGAAAGGGAAACATACTGGTCCCACAGCCAACCGGGATGTAACATTCTATCGTAAATCATTGGACTCCTTGAAGCCCTCTGAAGTAAGTAATATATTCACTTTCTTCCTCTGTACTAGAGGTGGTAGAAAATAGCGGGTCAAATGGGTTGGTCAAAGGGTCGAAAAGGGTTCAGTTGATTAGAAACCTTTTTCATCTGAAACTTTTTA
>LBNU01007414.1:28212-60013 GCA_014162995.1 Artemisia annua
CTTGGTTTCTTACAGTTCATAACATCTGTTTATAGGATGAGTTACATCAGCAGATAGAGGAAGAAATGGACGATTATTATTCACAGGTAAAACTAATGGCGTAGTGTATTGTGGATCAAAGGAAGGGAAAACAAAGACGGAGAATCTCCAGATGCTGAGATTAGATCATTGGCAGATAAACTTGTAAATTTGACTACAAATTCTATTATCATGCTTATATACCAGCAGCATTAACTGTGTACTAGCCGTACTAACTTTTAATACCAACATTTCCCATATTTTTTTTTGCAGAAAGAAGCTGATGAAAAGATCAAGTAAGGAACCTTGAATGTTGATGATGGCACTGATGCCATGACAGTTGTGTTTGGTAAGGAAAATGGAGGTTATGCAAGAGGAGTGGGAAGTGGAGTTACATATAAGAGGTATTTTAATCTTCCTCGAAGCAGAAAAGAAACTGATGAAAGACTTGAGTTACATCAAACTCAACTTGATAATGAGAGACGCGAGCGGCAAAAAAAAGATCTACTGGTCAAGCAACTGTCCAACGAGATGTCAGAAAAAAATCCTGGACTAAAATTAGTACCAACGAAGCGAAAACATTTGGTCTAGTGAAACCTTGCAAAAGCAAGCTAAGGCGGCGAAGAGTCAACAGGTTTTAACTTATGGTAGTTGAGAATTTGATTATATACGACATTACAATTGTATATATATTTGGTTCATTTATATACATTCGAGTTTTATTCAATTTGAAATACAATTGTATATATATTTGCTTCATTTATATACATTCTGTTTTATATATATACTAGCAGTAGTAACTCTGCTCCAGCAGTACTAACGTAGTACTAGCAGTACTAACATTATTGGTCACTCTTTGTTTAATTCGATGTGTGACTAAATATTACAAAATGCCACACAAAATAAAAATTCATGTGACCATTGAATGAACATTAGTCACACAAAACACACATGTCTGCACTTTAAACATCATATGGTCACACTTATTAACACTTTTGGCCACTGTTTGCTTAATTGTATGTGACTAAATACCCAAAACAAACATGGTTTGTGTGACTAAATATTACAAAAGGCCACACAAACATAAAATTAATGTGGCCATTGGATGATCAATAGTCACACAAAATACAAATTTCTTCACTTTAAACAGCATATGGTCACACTTATTAACGCTTTTGGCCACTGTTTGCTTAATTGTATGTGACTAAATACCCAAAACAACATGCGTTATGTGACTAAATATTACAAAATGTCACACAAACATAAAATTCATGTGACCATTGGATGATCAATAGTCACACAAAATACACATGTCTGCACTTTAAACAGCATATGGTCACACCTATTACCACTTTTGGCCACTGTTTACGTAATTGTATGTGACTAAATACCCAAAAAAAACATGCTTTGTGTGACTAAATATTACAAAAGGCCACGCAAACATAAACTTCATGTGGCCATTGGATGATTAATAGTCACAGAAAATACACATTTCTTCACTTTAAACAGCATATGGTCACACTTATTAACACTTTTGGCCACTTTGTTTTCAATTGTATGTGACTAAATACCCAAAAAACCATGCTTTTTGTGACTAAATATTACAAAAGGCCACGCAAACATAAACTTCATGTGGCCATTGGATGATCAATAGTCACACAAAATACACATTTTTTCACTTTAAACAGCATATGGTCACACTTATTAACACTTTTGGCCACTTTGTTTTAAATTGCATGTGACTACCTCCCAAAAAAACAACACCCATTGTGTGACTAAATCATCACAAACGTCACATTTATTGTATATTCATGTGGCCACAGGACGGGAAATAGTCACACAAAATAAACATTTACTAGAAAGAATCATCTCAAATGTCACATATATTATATATTTATGTGGCCAAAGGACGAACAATAGTTACTCTCAAAAAACATTCGTGTGACTATAAGGTGTTTACGGTCACTGATACTGACTAATCCAACAAAACGTGTGCCTAATTTGTCATAGATATTCGGGGTTTTGGTCACTCTTTTTCGATGGAAAAGGCCACGAACTCAACAATGTGACCATATGCCACCTACGGTGGCGGCACCTTTGGTGACACACAATGAAAAAAAGATGTGTGACTATATGCATATCATCACACATTTCTGGCGTGACCAATAGCATATTATGTACCAGTGTAAGGACGGAACAATGCCAAGTCCAAACAATGCTAATACCAAGTCTTACACACGTCTCCTCTTTCTCTTTAGCTCCCCCGCTAAACCAGGAGGAGTGGGACACTAAACCCTAGCGGTTACCACGAATCATAGGACGCCCCCATGATCTCCTAAAAATGTGCTAGCACTCTCCAAACTATTTTCTTCCCCTATAAATAGTCTTGGACGAGTCACAAGTCTGGTATGCAATCTTCACCATTTCACTTTACTACATTTTCACTAAACTTTTGATACAAAATACTTATTCACACGCCGGAGGTGGTTCGCAGGGCCCAACCCCTGCGCAATCACTTAACGTAGTGTCTTCGTATTTCTTATTTCAGGTTATACACAAGCTTGGCGCAACCACAACATCCCCTATACCCTTCGATCACCATCGTAGGCCTGGTCGTGCAATTTATTGTACAATCAGTTGCACCATCCGTGGGACCCGCTACAATTGGTCTCGTTATTCCCAAGCAAATAACCAGTCAAATATACCTGCTACATTTCCGGTATGAATCAAGAGAGAGAAATTACACCCCCATCGGGTTTCTCGACCTTAACACCAATACCACCAACTGACCCTAACAACCTTCCCCCAATTACGGCGTCCACGTTCACAACACGATCTCATCCAGAAATAACACCTAATCATCATGCTTCGACATCAGCCAATCCGGAACCTGTCATTAGCCCAGCCTTCGTTGAAGCTAACTACGAAGCATTGGAATCTTTGCTTAGGGCTCATAGAAGACAAGTTCGTAACATAGAGATGCGAAGGGAGTTAGAATACTCCAGCGATGATTATGATGAAGAGATAGAGATGGAACCAAGTCCTCCAGCACAAGAGGCTACTGGTATGTGTGAAAACACATACCTTTGTTTGACCAAATTAACACCAAAAAGGACCAAAAACCGATAATAAATGCCAAATATATGTTGTTTTTGTGTTTTTATGTGTACAGGTATGGATATTTGAGAAATGGACAAAATTCACGAGAAAACGGCAAAACGAGCACGAGAATGGAAAGAGCGTGAAAAGCCGAGGTCGGGGAAGCTATTTTCAAGTCCAGATCAATAATTGAGCTCCATTTGTCAAAACCAATCCTTGAAGATTCATTATTGTCAAATATGGTCCTTGAAAGTATTTTGAAGATTTGACAAAAGAAGTCCTTGAACTTTACAACTTGGCAACCTTGGTCCTTGTTATTTTACACTTAAATCCTAAACTAATATTAGTCCTAAAATCCTAACCCAAGTCTGTCTAAAATAAAATAAAACAAGCCCAACACCCTTGAATAATTACACAAGCCCACACCACTACCCTTTTTACCCAAGCTCATCTTTTTAATAAAACATGTACCCTGATAAAACCCAACCCGAAAATAAATAACCAAACACACCCTTCCCTCTAAAGTTACACCCTTTACTGTTGATTATCCCCTTCACCTCATTTACCCTGCTCTCCCCGTAGTTACCCAGTATCTTTTTAGTACGAGGTAAGGCTTCTAGAAGACCTGACATGGCAGGGATATGTCGACATCAAAGAATGACAAGTGGCAGCTTTGAGCATCCTGATTGGTTCAATAGATGTGGCACAAGATCCTAAGGCTGATAATTAATGAGATGATGACATACATCAATCTAAGGCTGAAAATAGAGCTTCTGGATCATTCATGAAAACCCTATCTCCTCAGCTTCATCCTATAAATAGGCCTCCTCATCCTCACAAGAAGACCCATTAGGAGTAGGAGTAAGATAGAATAGTAGTAGTTAATTAGGGCTTAAATCTCAGTTTCATGTAATGATTTCATGTTTTCTTAATGTAATTTTCCTTAAAGTTTAATAAAAGTTCATGTTTCTTTATTGCTTTGCTTAAATCCATTTTATGCTTCATTAGTCATAAGCTTTTAAATTCTCTTAAGTACTTATTTTTAAGTTGTTTTAAGTATCAATAAGCTTTATTAATCCTTTTATAAGCCTTCATTCTGTTTAAATAGCATTTAAAGTAAAAAAAACCAAAAAAAATCTTAAAAAAACAAAAACAAAAAAAACATTTGAAAAATAAAAAAATATAATAAGTTGAGGGTATATAAGCTTTTATAAGCTGTTTCTCCCTCCTGATAAGCTCATTAAGTTGTTCATAGCTTTGGTGAGCTTATCTCACTATCCAGTAACATCATTCCTTTTACAGCCAAGTTATCAAGTAAGTCCACTTGTTGACTTCTGCATTTACTTTATTTGTAGCTTAATCTCTGTCTTTAATCTGCTTATTGTTGTTTGCTGTAGTTGTTTGTAGCTGAACTTGTGCCGTTGTTGTAGTTTTATAAGCTTAGGTTAATACTTCATATTGTTACTGCCTCGCTTTAGTATAATCTGCAATATTGTGTTCTTTATGGTCTTTGTTTGATTTAACTGCTCTAATAGCTCCTAATATAGTTTAGTAATAGCTTGATCATTGGTTTGAAATTTAGAAGCCTAAATCTGCATATCCTAGTGAAATTGCTCTTTATAGGGGTGTTTGGGTTAATTCTGATTTTCTGTTTTGACTAATATTTGTCCATCAAATGAGTTTGAACAAGCTTGATCTGAGTATGTTTAACAGTTTTGAAGCTAATTCTAATGGTGTTGTTTAGTTTTTCAGCTTTCTAAGAATTTTCTAAATCTCTCAAGTTAGTAATCAGTTTAGTGGTAGATTTTAGTAATAGGTCATTTTAGTTGTAGTCTTCGGTTAAATTAGGTTCAACTCAGGTAGTAACAAGTAGTCAACATCTGGTAGTAGTAGTATCTTAGTCAAAAATTCCCTATTATACCCATTTTGGAATCTACATCAGTTAAGTTGTCAAATACAAGTTCTATAAGCTCTCATACCAGATCCATTTTTAGGCTCAAAATAGTTTGGAAATTTATAAAAGTTGGTTTTATCTCTACTTTGGTTGCTTGTTTTTAGATTGAAGTAGTTTTTGCATCACAAGCTTATTGTTTACTCGCTTATTTTTGGCCTCCAAAACCACCCCCTGTACCTGTTTTTTTGTGGTCTGCTCATCTTTAGCCTAACTTGCATTCATGTGTTCTTATGGTTCTCTGTGCACAACTATCGTTCATTTAGCCTTAAAATTAGTTAGGTTACTTAGTCTGAACTTCAGTTGGTAGCTCTAGGCTTAAAATCTAAATAAGGTAGTGAAATAGTGTTGTAAAGGGGTGTTTGGTTTAGGCATGTTTTATGTGTTCTTATTGTTCTTTCATTATTTTTTCTGCATCATCAGTTCACATTAGGGTAGTCTAGGATAGTTAAAGCATAAAACTAATAGGTTATAGAGTAAAAAAGGTCAAACTTCACTTCATTACTCACTTGTGGGTTAAATTCAGATTTTGTGAACTTGTGACTTTGTGCATTGTTATAACTAGGGTAAATCTAGGGTAATCAAAGGTTAAATTAGCTTAACCTTTCACGTAGGTTAAGAATTAAATAGTTGAATTTCAATTTAGTCAACTTAAGTTGCATTCAAAAAAGTCAAACTTAGGCTAAAAACTGCCCAAAAAAGTCAAACTTAGGGCTAGTTTAGGGTTCAATTGGTGCAGTAAATTTAGGGTTTTTTGCATTTTTGTGTTGTCTCCTGGGTGGTCTAGCTTTTGCCCCCTTAATTTCCCAAAAATTGGCTTATTAGAGTGCTTATTTATAAGCTAGAAGTAGGGTGTTTGGCTGTTTTGTTGTGCAATTTGCGCATTGATCATCTAGCTTACGGCCTAGGCTTATTTGAGTTTTTGAGTTGAATTAGGTTTTTTTAGGTAAATTACACTATACCTGAGCTTTTGGTGCATTCTAGTGCTTATTTGCTTATAAATAAGCACTTATCAAAACTGCTTATTAGCCCAAACAGCTTATTACGGTTAAGTTTTTAGAAAATTTTATTTTTCCTAGTCTTTAAATAATATTTTAGTTTTTCCATAAAAATTTCATAATTTTCTTAAGTCATTTACTATTTATAATAATTAAAAATAGTTTTTTTTAAGTATTTTTAAATCCTTTTTAATTATTAATAATTCATAAAAAATCCAAAAAAAAATATTTTCAGTTTTAAAATTATTATTAGGTTATTTTAGAATTTTAAAAATTAATTTTTTATTTTTCTAGTTTATTTCATAATAAATTGCATTTTAGTATATTTTAAATAATTAAAGATAGATTTTAATTAATAATAATTAAATAAAAAGTCACAATAATATTTTTCTTTTTCCTAAAATTTTCTTTTGTCTTTTAGAACGTAGAAAAATCATTTTCATCCCCGTAGGAGTAGTAATGCCTTAAATTCACTTTTTATTTTGCGCGTTTACGTTTATTTTAATTCGCGTTTTTAGGTTAATTTGTGTTTTAGGTATCCCTATGCCCCATTAATTGTTCCCGTAGCTTTATTGCTTGTTTTTATTCGTCATTTAAATATCATTAGTGTAGAACTCCTAATTCCCAATTATTTTCCTATTCACTACACGTTTTCACGATCACGAACCGACTACTCAATTCAACCTTCGTTGGGACTACGACCCGGGAAATACTTTCACGAGTGTTTCTTTGGAACTCTAATTACTACAATAGCTACCTATTCTGCTCTACACATAGGGTCCCCTCTTGGTCGAAGGACAGGAGTGAGGTCTGTTGGCTTTGAGGGAGTCCCTGAAAGGGCTCCCACGAGAAGAGAAGGGGTAATGGTCGAAGATTCCAATGGAAGGAGCCAACGAAGGGAAAGTATGGAGGTAAATCTTCCTCCTCTGCTAGCTGCTCACTTGGGGAGAACGGAAACCGGGGTTCCGCTGCAGCCTTCTCTCGCATCCGGCGTAGAAGGCAATCCACCTCCATTAAATATGGGGGGAAACCTTCCTCCCAATGGTATGTACTCCCAGTTCCAAACTCAGACTTATCCGCAAAACCTTTATCCTCTAGTAAATGGACAGCCTAGTAACCACCATTTCCCACAAACTACTGCACCCTTTGGGCATCCCATAGCATACCCTCCGTACACCATGTGTAATAATTATCCCTTCAACATGAATACACCTTATCCTCCTTATCCTAACCCAACCCCTTCAGGAATGCCTCCTCCTCATAATCCGTATAATGTTGTCCCCATAAACATGCCACCCTACAATTGCTTATATCCAGAGACTCCAGGCCCTGCGACACCCTTCGTAAGGTGGATCGAAGATTATCCTTTACCCGATGGTTTAAAGATGCCTTCGCATATAGGCACCAATGATGGAAAGGGGGACCCGGATAATTTTATACACTTGTTTGAAGGAGCAATTAGGATGCAAAAGTGGGTCATGCCCGTAGCCTGTCACATGTTTAGATACACCCTTCGAGATTCCGCCCGTATCTGGTGGAATGGGCAGAAACCAGGCAGCATCGTTAACCTTGATGATCTGAAGGCTAAGTTCCGATCACATTTTATCCAGCAGAAGAAGTTTACAAGGACTCACCTTACAGTGCATAACATTAAGCAGAAGGAGAATGAAAGCACAAGAAGCTTCGTTACAAGATACACATATGAGACTCTGCAAATCCTGGGCCTACATGAAGAGCAACGTATCTCTGGTTTCGTGCATGGCCTACGAAACCGTCATCTGGTAGAGTTCTTGTCCACAGACCTTCCCACAACTTATAAGGGTCTAATGGAAAGGACATACACTTGGNGTTTACAAGGACTCACCTTACAGTGCATAACATTAAGCAGAAGGAGAATGAAAGCACAAGAAGCTTCGTTACAAGATACACATATGAGACTCTGCAAATCCTGGGCCTACATGAAGAGCAACGTATCTCTGGTTTCGTGCATGGCCTACGAAACCGTCATCTGGTAGAGTTCTTGTCCACAGACCTTCCCACAACTTATAAGGGTCTAATGGAAAGGACATACACTTGGATAGAGGCCAAGGAAGTATCCACCAATAGGGATTCGGTGGAAGGAAACAAAATCGCAAAACACTCCTCATGGGAAGCATCGAAGAACAGAAATAAAAACTAGCACAGGTTCAGTCCTTATAACAAAGGTCATAATCATGGCTTGCTGGAAAGCCTAACGAAGTCCCCAAAGGAAATTCTGGCCATGGAGAAGGCTGCGAAGGACTTCGAACCCCCTCCTCGCATGACCAGTAAAGGCAAAAACCGAGATACGACCAAGTATTGTTACTTCCACGAAGATTTTGGTCACGAGACGAACTTTTGCAGAGAACTGAAAAGACAGATAGAGGAAGCTGTCAAGTCTGGACAATTGGCACACCTTGTAAAAGGCATAAGAAAAGGCAACGAGAAGGTCTTTGACACTCCGTTAGGAAAAAATGCTGCCGGCGAGGCTCCAATCCTTATGGTTCGCCGAGGAGGCCCAAGCCAGAAGGGAAAGGAAGTAGAGGAGGAGTTACAAACAGTGGGGAAGTAACGTTTCCACCCATAACAGGCCAGCCTCCTTCAGACGACCCGGTAGTCATAAAGATCCTCATTTCCAACCGAGAGGTGAACAGGGCTTACATGGACTGCGGAAGCTCCTGCGAAATCATATATGAACACTGTTTCCTAAAACTCAAGCCTTCGATCAGGTCACAGAGGGTAGACTCAAAGATACCTTTGGTGGGTTTCTCGGGGGAACACTCGTGGCCCTTGGGAGAAGTCCCCCTCGAGACAACCATTAGCGAAGGCAGGCTCGCAAGGATGGAAACTCTCACCTTTGCGATCGTAAGGTCCAACTCTCCCTATAACTTGTTGATAGGAAGAACTGGGCATTGTAGTGTCCACCATACATGCAGCGGTTAAGTTCCAAACGGCGTATAGGCTCGGAACCGTATTTTCCAGTTACCACTAAAGAAAGACATAGGATGCTGGGAAAAAGATCAAGGAGAGTCTCAAGACCCTCCGAAATTCATCTTAAGTTGTGGAGACGCTGAAGAGTGTATTGTGATAAATGAGCTTCATCCCGAAAAAAACAGTGGTAATTGGGAAGCAGCTCCCTGTTGCCTTCAAAGCAAGTCTGGAAAAGCTCCTAAGAGACAACAAGGATGTCTTTGCATGGACATACTCTGATATGATAGGGGTTCCAAGAAAGCTCATGATCGATGGTAAGCCCTTTGGCACGGAACATAAGCTTAATGAGTTCATGCACATTGAGCCTATAAAACAGAAACGTCGAAGCTTGGCACCCAAAAGGAACGCAGCAGCTTGCAAGGAGGTAGATGAACTCGTGCAAGTAGGGATACTCCAGGAGGTTAAATACCAAACGTGGGTAGCCAACCCGGTTATGGTAAAGAAAAGTGAAGGAGGGTGGCGTATGTGCGTCGACTTCACCGACATCAACAAAGCATGCCCAAAGGATTGTTACCCTCTGCCAGAGATAGATTGGAAAAGGGGGTCCTTATTAGGGTTTCGCTTGAAATGATTCCTAGACGCTTACAAAGGGTACCTCATATACAAATGGCAGAAGAAGATGAAGAAAAAACAGCTTTCTATACCGAGAAGGGAGTTTACTGTTACAAGAAAATGCCTTTCGGTTTAAAGAACTGATAAGGAGAAAAGTGTACCGCTTTTTGGGGGTCATTTAAGCCCTAAATCGTATTTATTTGATCAAATATCGCCCTAAATCGTTCCTTTTGGCATTTTAGGTACTTTGGAGAGAAATTCTGGAAAAGGAAGCATTTTGGACATTTTTGGAGCATAAAAGTGAAGAATTTGACAAAGTGTCAAAAATCTGTTGAATAGTACCCTTGACGGCGTCAAGCACGGTTGTGACGCCGTCAAGCCTTGATAAGCCAGAATGTTTTTTTAGGAGTTTAAAGGGGGACGGCGTCAAGAAGGCCATCAACAAACCCTAACCACGGCGAGGTGACGGCGTCAAGGCTATAACGTGACGCCGTCAGATCTGTTTTTCTATATATATTCGCATAATTTTTAGTCATAAGTGTGGAACTTTTAACGGAGAAACCCTAGACGATTTTTAGCAGCTTTTTCAAGGTTTTTAACCTTGGGATCTTCCATGTTACATTGAAGATAAGTAATCAATTAATCATTCAATATGTCCATGTGTTGTTTGATTCTATCTTGTTCTTGTCTTTTGTTTAACATGCTAGGCTAGGTTTTCTTTGTGTTTGCTTAGATCTAATGAAACCTAACTATTGATTCTTGATTGAATGGTGTGTTATTAGTTATATTGGATGGGTGATTATCGATGTTATGCTTAAGAAAACTGGCAGACTTCCGGTTGGTAACATGCTTGAACGTCTTAAGAAACATGAACCAAGGTGTACTAAGGTTATTTGATTGTATTTAATGCATGAACGAATTCTAATGATCCCATGTTAGGAGCTTCTTAGCCGGCTCGACATAGGAGTGAAGTAGGAGCTCATAGAGTTAGGGGAAGTCCGTACACACCCCTACGAATGGTATTAAGGAATACAATCCGTCATCCACACAATTAATACTCACTAATCAATCGGTAAAAGATAGTTAGGGAGTAAGGAAATCTAAGTAAACACACTTCTCTCCATATAGTTTTCACAAACATTTACTTTCTTGTTATTTTATTTTATTCGCATTAGTAGTTATTTGGGTTAGTTGACTAGCAACTAATTCCGCTCACTCCTTCAAACCCGAGATTTTTACTTGCTTTCCTAAAAATAATAAAATACAAAAAGAATCTTCCCTCACCCCTAGACCTATTAGAGTAGCTTTTCAATCCTAACGACACTATTCCCGCAGAGAACGATCAATCCCCCGGTACTTGCCACTACACTATACTACATCGGTTAGGTACACTGCCTGGTGGGGATTGCAAGCTTCTCAAGATCCCTTGAGAAGTAAAACCCTAGTGCGTGGTCGCAATCCCGCGCGTCAAAGTTTTTTGGCGCAGCTGCTAGGGAATTGTTTAGGTTGAATCTTTATTTTATTAGGTTTACTCGCTAGATTCCTTTCTAGTGAGATTTTTATTTTATTTTTCTAGGATTTCTTTAGTCTATCTTTTTCTTTGTGCCCTTCGTTTGTAAAACCCTTTTCATTTGTCACTATGGCGGATGAAATTCCATTTAGATCATTGACAATAGAGGAACAATTAACCAATAGATTTGCTTCTTACCATGAATTTTTGCGAACTCTTAGTGACATCCGTGAAGAGTTGGGGGTAAAGTTAGATGGGTTTGATGAATTTTGTGCATGTGTGATTTCTATTAGACGATCATTATCAAGATCAATTCCTTTTAGTGAGACCCGTTGGATAATTTTGAGGAAAGCTCCCTAACCATGGCCGATAAGTACGACGAATTGATGGATTTGCATGAGCAAGATGACCTAGTTTCTAAGAACGTGAACTTAGAATCAAACCAAGATTCTGAGATGGTTAGAGTTGAGCCACCTAAGTACATGTCATGGTTAGGCCCTACCATAATACAAGATGAACACATAGGTGACATTGATGTGATGGAGGATATAGCTGAACATGATCACATTGAGCAAAAATACCTAGGTTTTATGATCAATGACTTTAAATCTCAAGGAACACATGATGAATCCTTTAGGCAAATTAAACATAGTGATCAAGTTATTGAGGAAGATTCTTACGAATCGGACTTAGAACTTGAAATGGCTAGAGAAGGATTTGAGATACATAGGAACATGTTTGGGTTAGATTCTACTAAAACACATGATGAGGATAAGGATGAGGTTAATAAAACAAACCTACAAAGTACCCCACAACTCCCACCATCACTTGAGGAGTACACACCAACCGTGACTTACCCGGAAGAAGTAAAGAGACTATAGGAACCCCAATAGAGGCAGAGACCTTGGACCAAACACAACTAGATGAAATAGGTTTGAATACTTGTAGTCAGTGTTGGAAAAATCGGCCGAATCGGCCGATTAATCGGCGATTAATCGGTAATCGGCCCAGGACCTTGAAGAGAATTCCACGGAAATCGGCCGAGTCAAGAAAATCGGCCAATTAATCGGTAAAAATCGCTAATCAGCCCCAGACCGCCTCAGTACCGATTCACAGTTTTTGCAACATTGCTTGTAGTCATAACCTTTCTTTTAGTTCTATGGAAGTTCCTAGTTTTGATGAACTGGATCCTCAACCAAAACTATTACCTAATCTTCCATCCTTGGATGAAAATTTAGGAATTGAAATAGGTCCCGATCCACCCATCAAACCATACAGTCCGGGTAGTTTTACGATGAAGGTAGTGGACTCTAAGCCATGTAGAATGGAAGCCAATATAGGAGTGAACCATGACCTTACATACTTACATCACCCATTCATGATTGATCACAAGAAACATTATGGGTTTAAACCAGTTTTATTAGGTCAAGATGGATTCCCAACTAGGAGTCTCTCAAAGTTGATAGAAGATGATCCCTTTTTAAGAGAAAACTTAAACTCACCCATTAACCAAAGTGAACTAGGTAAGGTCATGATTAAAGGAGCAAACCCCTTTGAGCATATAATTTATCCACCACTCTTTCCTCACAAGTCATACTTCCACCGAGATGGTGTGTATCGCTACTTTTACCCGCACATAATCCTAAGTGTAGGGAAAACCTCCCCTATTTTCGTTAAATAAGGGTAGAGTCAGGCTCGTGACTCGAACAAAAACAAGCGCTTATTGGGAGGCAACCAAAGCTTGTTTTGTTTGTTTTGTTTGTTTGTGTGTTTGATTTTATTTGCTTCCATATGTATGTTTATTTTTATTGTTATTGATTCATGCTTCAAACTAAATTGTGAAAATGCTTTATTTTCTTTTTAACTTCGTATTAACTACATATAAAGGTATTTTGAAAAAGATAAGTGTAAGGGAAATCCAAATCGGTTTATAAGAACAAATGAACATGAATTATAACAATATTAAATTGACATACATATTAGTAATTGTNTCACCCATTCATGATTGATCACAAGAAACATTATGGGTTTAAACCAGTTTTATTAGGTCAAGATGGATTCCCAACTAGGAGTCTCTCAAAGTTGATAGAAGATGATCCCTTTTTAAGAGAAAACTTAAACTCACCCATTAACCAAAGTGAACTAGGTAAGGTCATGATTAAAGGAGCAAACCCCTTTGAGCATATAATTTATCCACCACTCTTTCCTCACAAGTCATACTTCCACCGAGATGGTGTGTATCGCTACTTTTACCCGCACATAATCCTAAGTGTAGGGAAAACCTCCCCTATTTTCGTTAAATAAGGGTAGAGTCAGGCTCGTGACTCGAACAAAAACAAGCGCTTATTGGGAGGCAACCAAAGCTTGTTTTGTTTGTTTTGTTTGTTTGTGTGTTTGATTTTATTTGCTTCCATATGTATGTTTATTTTTATTGTTATTGATTCATGCTTCAAACTAAATTGTGAAAATGCTTTATTTTCTTTTTAACTTCGTATTAACTACATATAAAGGTATTTTGAAAAAGATAAGTGTAAGGGAAATCCAAATCGGTTTATAAGAACAAATGAACATGAATTATAACAATATTAAATTGACATACATATTAGTAATTGTTTGAGTCAAATGCTTGTATCGAGTCATAATGATATTTTGCAGGATTTCCAGGAAGTAAGAATTGAGTTTTTCCAGAAATTTTCCGGAAACTTAACATGAGAAATCTGTCAGATCACTTCTGACGGCGTCAAGCCCCAGGCTGACGGCGTCAGGTTCAGTTTTCTGGAATTTTTGAAAGTTTTGTTTTTCTTCCGGAATCATAAAATGCTTTATAAGATCTCTAACTTATAAATTCCAGGAATCTGCAAAATATTCATTCCACAAGCATTATATCCTTATACAGATTTATCCCCCCGATGTTATGCAGGTTTTCGTGTTTGTTTTCTCAGGTTTAACATGTTATTTTGGACAAGAAGATGATTTATATTTCGGAAGGGAAGCTTTGAGTGTTCATTTTCTTGGAAGAAGATCTAACCATGTTACCCCTTTATCCACCAAGCGAATCAGGGGAGTATTTGATTTCATTCTTTTACCTTATTTACTTTTACATCTTATTATTTGAACATTGGGGACAATGTTCATCTTAAGTGTAATGGGGGGTAAATTACGATACCTTAGAGAATGCAAATACGCTTGATTTTTGTTTATTTAAAGGTAGATGTTTGATAAAACTGAGATAAATACATGTTAGGGCAATTTTAGTGCCAAATTTAAAATTTTTTACAACATTTAGGAGAGAAACTTTGGTCTTAATGAGCGTCTCATTGATAGGAGTTATATGACTAGCACAAAAACCATACCACTAAAAAATTTTCAACCCCAAATATGTGAGGTTCGCCCCTAGAATTGGTAGGAAAAGCATTTATGCTATGATGTGTGTACCGGTAGCACTTAGATTCTAGAACTTGCGATAGGACCATCCCGAATCCACAAGTGAGACTACATTCGTGTAGTTAGATTTACTACATGATAAGAGGCATTAGGATTAACCCTTGTTTTACACCTGTGTTTTTGTTATAATTACTTTGACTACATTGTTCAAGTAATTCTCCCACGCCCTTAGCGTTGTACCCATTTGTGTTATAGATACCCCTAGTACACCCCTCCGAGCCTATCTTTTCATTTCTAACTTTAAGCATTTTACTTAAAGGAAGAATTTGTTACACCCCACTTAAATGTACACCCAAATCGCCTTAGCCTACCTTGTATGCACTCACCTTTAGTGCATTATTGTGACAACATTTGTTAAAACCCTTAGTTAAATATATAATTGATTACATGGTTGCTAAGTCGAGTCATATCCTTGTACATATTATTTTGGGACGATTGGGACTCATGGGTAAAGTACTAGTGTAATAGAGTAATGGGGAAGAACAACGTTATTACCCCCATATGTGCTAAATATTTTAAAAGTACTCCAAGTGTTTCGATTATCTTAATTCGAGTCATTATAATAGTTATTTGTAAAGTATGTAAAAGTTCAAGTATAAGGGGAGAACCGAGGCCCCTATGATGTTTTATTTTGGATGGTAGGGCAAGAATGTATGAAAAAAAATAATAAATAAAAAATAAATAATATCGAAAAATACAAAAAAAAAATAATAAATAAAAAATAAATGAGAAAAAGAAAAGTAGAAAAAACATACGGACTACCATCCCGTTTCTTTTTATGTTTAGTTTATGTTTTATTAGTTTTTGATTAGCTTAAGTCGAGTCTAGTCTTGGCTTAGCAACGCCATATTGTACATGTAATTAATCAAGATCTTTAACTCGCCACCAGTGAAATATCCCTTATCCAACAAAACCGTGTTTATCATATCCCTACACCTCATTACAACCCTTTTTGTAAAGCCCTCTTTGATAGTTTATCTTAGGTGCTTACGCCTAGTGGAGAAGGTTTTCGATCCTTTCCCAAGCATATGGTAATCTATTTGCTATAACAGGTAGTGAGATATTGTCCATTTTCATTTATGAGATATAATTCTATGACACCTGAGAGATGTGAGTATCTAAACACTACTTGTGAGGTGCTAGTATGTAATCTCCGTGCTTATTATGATCAAAGGGGAACGATTAGTTGTTGTAATTACTTTTATATTAGCGTTAAATGACCCCTAACTTGTATTTTGATTAGAATAAAAGCGCATTTGCTTGAGGACAAGCAAATCTCAAGTGTAAGGGTATTTGATAAGGCGAAAAGTGTACCGCTTTTCGGGGGTCATTTAAGCCCTAAATCGTATTTATTTGATCAAATATCGCCCTAAATCGTTCCTTTTGGCATTTTAGGTACTTTGGAGAGAAATTCTGGAAAAGGAAGCATTTTGGACGTTTTTGGAGCATAAAAGTGAAGAATTCGACAAAGTGCCAAAAATCTGCTGAATAGTACCCTTGACGGCGTCAAGCATGGATGTGACGCCGTCAAGCCTTGACAAGCCAGAATGTTTTTTGGGAGTTTAAAGGGGGACGGTGTCAAGAAGGCCATCAAGAAACCCTAACCACGGCGAGGTGACGGCGTCAAGGCTATAACGTGATACCGTCAGATCTGTTTTTCTATATATATTCGCATAATTTTTAGTCATAAGTGTGGAACTTTTAAGGGAGAAACCCTAGACGGTTTTTAGCAGCTTTTTCAAGGTTTTTAACCTTGGGATCTTCCATGTTACATTGAAGATAAGTAATCAATTAATCATTCAATATGTCCATGTGTTGTTTGATTCTATCTTGTTCTTGTCTTTTGTTTAACATGCTAGGCTAGGTTTTCTTTGTGTTTGCTTAGATCCAATGAAATCTAACTATTGATTATTGATTGAATGGTGTGTTATTAATTGTATTGGATGGGTGATTATCAATGTTAGGCTTAAGAAAACTGGCAGACTTCCAGTTGGTAACATGCTTGAACGTCTTAAGAAACATGAACCAAGGTGTACTAAGGTTATTTGATTGTATTTAATGCATGAGTGAATTCTAATGATCCCATGTTAGGAGCTTCATAGCCGGCTCGACATAGGAGTGAAGTAGGAGCTCATAGAGTTAAGGGAAGTCCGTACACACCCCTACGAATGGTATTAAGGAATACAATCCGTCATCCACGCAATTAATACACACTAATCAATCGGTAAAAGATAGTTAGGGAGTAAGGAAATCTAAGTAAACACACTTCTCTCCATATAGTTTTCACAAACATTTACTTTCTTGTTATTTTATTTTATTCGCATTAGTAGTTATTTGGGTTAGTTGACTAGCAACTAATTCCGCCCACTCCTTCAAACCCGAGATTTTTACTTGCTTCCTTAAAAATAATAAAATACAAAAAGAATATTCCCTCACCCCTAGACCTATTAGAGTAACTTTTCAATCCTAACGACACTATTCCCGCAAAGAACGATCAATCCCCCGGTACTTGCCACTACACTATACTACATCGGTCAGGTACACTGCCTGGTGGGGATTGCAAGCTTCTCAAGATCCCTTGAGAAGTAAAACCCTAGTGCGTGGTCGCAATCCCGCGCATCAAGAACGCAGAGGCAACGTACCAGCGATTGGTAGATAAGGCCTTTAACAAACAGATAGGACGAAATTTGGAAGCATACGTTGATGACATGGTCATAAAGAGTAGGACAGAGGAAGACTTGCTCTCCGACATCCAAAAAACCTTCGATCAGTTAAAAGCGATCAACATGAAGCTTAATCCGAAGAAATGCTCCTTTGGTGTCGAAGAAGGGCAATTCCTCAGGCACTTAATCACAAAGCAAGGGATTAAGGCTAACCCTTCGAAGGTGAAAGACATTACGGATTTGCAACCCCCAAAGACGTTGAAGGAGGTACAAAGCCTTAATGGAAAGCTAGCAGCACTTAGTAGATTCTTGTCGAAGGGTGCATATCGATCACTGCCATTCTTCAAAACCCTCAAAGGATGCATGGATAAGAAGACTTTCCAAAGGAGTGTCGAAGCTGAAGCTGCCTTCCAAAAGTTGAAAGAGTTCATGGAAATTCTACCAATGCTCACAGCCCCAATCAAAGGAGAAGTGTTATATATGTATATCGCAGCATCCTGCGAAAGCATCAGTGCACTACTCCTAGCAGAAAGGGAAAAGAAGCAAATTCCGATTTACTTCGTTAGTCTAGTTTTACAAGGAGCTGAATTGAACTACCCAGAGCTGGAAAAGCTCATTCTAGCTTTGGTTCACGCTGCAAGACGTCTCTGAAGGTATTTACAAGCTCACCCCATCACGATACTGACTGATAAGCCCATCAAACAAATACTATCGAAGCCTGAAAAGTCGGGAAGAATAGCCAAATGGGCCATCGAGTTGGGAGAGCACGAGATAGAGTACAAGGGGCGAAACTCCATAAAAGGTCAGATACTCGCAGATTTCTTAGCTGTAACCCCATCTGAACCTTCTCATGTCATGGATGTGCCCAAAAATGAATCCTCGAAAGAGAACGACGGATGGAAGTTATACACGGACGGAGCATCTAGTTCAGACAGTTCGGGAGCAGGATTAATGCTAGTGAGTCCTGAAGGAAAAGAGTATACTTATGCACTGCGGCTTGAATTCGAAGCAACGAACAACGAGACTGAATATGAGGATTTTATAGCAGGCCTTCGGTTGGCTAGAGACATGGAGGTACGCCATCTTTTGGTTTTCGTCGACTCACAATTGGTCGCAAATCAAATTAAAGGCTCCTATGAGGCAAGACAGCCTACTATCAAACAGTACCTAGATAAAGCTATGGAAATCCTAAATGGATTTGCATCTTACACCATTGAGCATGTTCGAAGGAACCAAAACAAGAAAGTAGATGCGTTGAGCAAACTAGCTTCAATGGCTTTTGCTCACTTAACTAAAGAGATTCTAGTCGAAGTGTTGGCGGAAAGGTCCATTCAAAGGAAGGAAGTGTCGGACGTCATATTTGAAGAAGGATCCAACTGGATGACTCCGATTAGAGAATACCTAATAAGTGGAATCCTGCCTGAAGACCCGAAACTGGCAAGAAAGGTCAGAATTAAGGCTCCACAATACAGGCTGATAGGGGATAACTTATACAGAAGGTCTTTCCCTTCCCCTTAGCTTCGTTGCGTAGGGCCGAAGCAAGCTTCGAACATAATATACGAAGTCCATGAAGGTTCTTGCAGCCTACACGCAGGACCTCGCTCTTTTGTCTCAAAGATAATGAAGCTGGGATATTATTGGCCGTTGATGCATAGGGACGCAACTGATATAATTCACAAATACGAAGCATGCCAAATCCACTCAAATGTTCCCAGACATCCGAAGCAAGATATGACCTCCGCCACATCCACATGGCCTTTTTCCCAATAGGGAATTGACATTGTCGGACATCTACCAGTGGCACCGGGAGGAGTAAAATTCTTGGTGGTTGCCATAGATTACTTCACTAAATGGGTGGAAGCCAAACCTTTAGCATCAGTGACAGGCAGGCACATGGAAAAATTTGTATGGGAACATATCATCTGTCGTTTTGGGGTTCCTCACATCATTATCTCTGATAATGGAAAGCAGTTTGCCGAAGGAGTATTTCCCACTTTTTGCAAAGGCCTAAGAATCAAACAATCATTCACATCCGTGTATCACCCCCAAGGCAACGGTCAAGTAGAAGTCACCAACAGAGACATTGTCAACAGGATCGAACGAAGGCTAGGTCGAAGCCATCATGGATGGGTAGACGAGCTGCCAGAGTTCCTTTGAGCTCATAGGATGCACCCTAAGTCAAGTCATGGGGAAACACCTTTCAGCCTCACTTATGGAACAGAAGCAGTCATTCCCTAAGAAATAAGTGTCAAAACAGAACGCATTGTGAACTTCAAAACCTCAGAAAATGAGGAAAGGCTTCGAGAAAATCGAGATTTACTCAAAGAGAGAATGGAAATAGCCTCTATCAGGGAAGCTATGTACAAGCAAAAGTTCGAAAAGTACTATAACAGCAGAGTTCGACCTTCGACTTTCAAGCCAGGCGAATATGTTCTTTGACTAAATAACGCAAGCAAAGCTGAGTATCAAGGTAAGCTGGGACCTACATAGGAGGGACCCTATGTAGTAGCTGAAGCTTACTGCAATGGAGCCTACAAGCTCGCAACACTCTTCGGAGACGATGTTGATAGGACATGGAACGGTACTAACCTTCGTAAGTTTTACATATAAGACTTACAGTTTTCAAGACACTTTGTTTAGATTCTTGTATCGCATTCTTCTCAGTTAGGGGTCTGAAGCATTAATGGTAGGTGTCCTAGTGTTCATTTCTTAAAATGATGTAATCCTCCCTACCCAATTAATGATATAATATTTTCCTAGAAACTCTTGTTTCGTCTCGTACAACAAAGATTTATTCAGCCAAGTACTTAAAGTTTCAATGTTCGAAGGATGAATCAAGATACTCTTGTCTTGTATATTTATAGCATCCGACATAATTCACATTAACTTTCCTAAGGGTCTTAGGTATTCAAAGCCCTTTGCACTAAAAAGGACAAAGATGGAGTGGGTCACGACCCTCCGTCAGCAGTCAAATTATACGATTGCTAAAAATAAAGTACACACAATAAGGATATTTTTCTACTGTAACCTTAGGTTGTACGCTAACATTAATAAATGATGTTAAGAGAAGAAAATCTGATAACAAAGTAGATTTGCATTACGAAAAAACCCTACGAACACTAAAATTGTTCAAAATATAAAGAAACTGTAACCATTGTTTTCGGGTACACACCACCCTTGGGGTTAATTCAATGTCAACATGACAGCCTTCAAACATTCTTGGAGGAATGCGGATCATCATGACGAAGAGGAGAGGAGGGCTTCGTGAGTGAATTCTTCTTGCTAGGTGAAAGTGGTTGGAGCCTTCGAGGCTTTTTTGAAAGAAGATCCGTAACCGAGGCCATGGGATCGATGGTTAAGGAAACTCTGCTGATGCCAAAGCATTACTCATGTCATCATACTCCCTTTCATGGGAGCGACGGTAGTATTTTACCTTTGACAATATTACGGGTTCTCCGGTTGCAGCTAATTCCTCCAAAGTTGTACATTTAACAGGGTAAATCGCAGCATTTACCAAATCAGCTATAGCTTTCCCAACTTCATCGCTATGGTACGATTCCATGGCAATGTATGGGACAACCTCGGCCCTTTCCTTCTGAAGACCTTGGCATCGTAGGACCAAACCATTCACCTCCTCTTTAAGTTTAGCCTCCTGCGACAGAAGTCTAGTCTTTTCAGCTTCAAGACCTTCGCATTTGGACTCCAATGTTTTAACCTTATCTTGTAAACCAATTTATTTTTGATCCCTCCAACTTTAGCTTCCCACACTCAACATGTGCTTCCTTAAGTTGACTGGCAAGCTTCATAGTATTGACTCGAAGACCCTGCACGACGGGGTTCTTTTCAAGATCCTTCATTGCCTTATCACATTTCACCTCCAACAGCATACTGTAGCTCCCTACTCTTCTCCTTGGCAACAACAATGCTCAACTCTTCTTTGGCATTCTTGACAGTTTGAATCAACTCCCTTGTCCGTGTGTTGAGGTGGTTGTCAAGAATGGCCTGCCGAGTGTAGCTCTTGTCGTGGAGGTCGCATAACCTCTCAAGAAACATATCATCAAGTGTCCGCTTCCAACTAGCTGGCATGACGCCTTCGACCAATTGACAACGGGCAAAAGAGTTTGGCAATTCCTTGGTATTGGATAACCCTGCATAACATTTGACAATCAGATACTAACGAATATAACAATCGCAGGGTCCTATTAAATTTTTCTTACTATGGATGTCCTCATCCTCGAGATCCTCCGAAGCTACGTAAGCAATAGCCTTGCCATGGGATTCCTTTTGTTTCACAATCCTGGAGGTAGGGAGGGGTATGTCTGGCTTCCTTTTTGAGGAAGGCTTCAGAACCTTCGCACTGGTTCCTTTCCTCTCACGCACCCTGCTATCTATACCGGAGGAGCCAGCGGTGACAATCTGGTTTTCATCTGATGGATGATCGTCCGAATCAGCAATATCCTCCATCACGAAAGGATTTTCCTTTGTATTTATAGGGACCAATGTCGTAGCCTCGTCCTCAACAGAGAAAACATCAACGTTATTATTGTTCACAGAAACGGAAGGAGAACCAGCCCCGTAGCTGAAATCCTTTGGCTCTTTAGGGAGGAAGCTAACCTCTTTTGCACCGCCGGAAACAACAAAATTTCGAAAGGCCATCTCTGCAAAAAAAAGCACACAAATATTATCAGTTGAGTTATTTATTTTAACTCAATAGATATGTTTACATACTCTGTCCATCACATTCTATCTCAGGCTCCAAAGGAGACCCCTCCCAATGATCAATGATACCTGCGATATATAGCATAGGCTCCGATAAGGTCTGGACATCCACAGGATAGTGAGCGAGACGCTGATAAAGTGGATCAGTGCGAACGTTGCATGGCAACTGATCATTGAATTTCTTGTGGTCAAAACGGAAGGACTCATCTAGGAGGGCTGGATATTGTGGAGGTATGATTGTACTTTGAACATAAAAGAACTTCCCTTTCCAGTTGGTAATATTAGTGAAGGGTTTTGTTATTAAGACAGGAACATCTGGCTCTCCTCTCTTAGACAAGATTAACCAATCGCCACCAGGGCATAGATTAAGGAAACCTCGTAACACAGTCAAGGTTGGCTCATAACCATACGCCCTACACATTACTATGTCAGTAGTAAGCTTCGCCAAACCGAATAGATTAAATCTTGATATGTGTACCTCATAGTATTGCAACAACTCTAAGAAGAGGGGATGGAGAGGTATTCTTAAGTTCGACCGAGTAAAAGCATGTATGTATAGACCAACATACCCTTTCGGGGCATCATAGATGTTTTGTTCTTCGGTAGGGAGCATTACTTTGTATTGTTTGGGTATGGGGTAATCTTTTAGAAAAGTGGCTAATGCTTCTCTGGAAAGAGTACATTTTTGTTGTCTGATAATACGTTTAGCATTCATGGTACACGGCTATATATGAAGTATTAAGTAAAGATCGAAAGAGGATGTTACCTTTTGCTCGAAGCAGTAAGACAACTGTGTGTAAATTTCGGAGGCGTCAATAAAAGTAATTAGGGTTTTCAAGTTTATAAGTATTTATAGGGCTTAATACCTTTATCCTCGGTCACACACGCGTTATGATATATACTACGTATTCGGCCTTCAAACGAACATTTATATTTTGAATGAACATTTGGGGTTTCCGATAAATATGTCGTTATGGCTCTGACGCTATGTGATAGGTTCTTGATTACGCGCATTTAATGCATATTTAAATTTAAAGCACATTCCCTCTTTTTCCAATTTTGAAAGACTAAGGGAATGGTGTACAGGTTAGATAGAGTCGTAAGCAATGTACTTTCGTACATGTACATCACTTTCGACTGGGGGGCTTGATAATGTACCTTCCGATCAGGTCGAAGGACCCCCCCCCCCTTCGGTCCTGCTCGTAACCTACATAATCGAAGGCTCTGGCTAGCCTCCTAAAACTTTCAATGGTATAAAACTAATCACCTGTGATCTAGTTACCAAGTGGGAATTCGCCAGTCGAAGGATTAAGCCCTTCGGGGTATCCTTCGATAAGTCATGGACGGAACAATGCCCAGTCCAACAATTCTAAGACGAAGTCTTACACACATCTCCTCTTTCTCTTTAGCTCCTCCGCTAAACAAGGAGAAGTGGGACACTAAACCCTAGCGGTTACCACAAATCATGGGACGCCCCCATGATCTCCTAAAAATGTGCAAGCACTCTCCAAACTATTTTCTTCCCCTATAAATAGTCTTGGACGAGTCACAAGTCTGGTATGCAATCTTCACCATTTCACTTTACTACATTTTCACTAAACTTTTCATACCAAATAATTATTCACACGCCAGAGGTGGTTCGCAGGGCCCAACCCCTGTGCAATCACTTAACGTAGTGTCTTCGTATTTCTTATTTCAGGTTATACACAAGCTTGGTGCAACCACAACATCCCCTATACCCTTCGATCACCATCGTAGGCCTGGTCGTGCAATTTATTGTACAATCACTAACCATCTCGGATCCATGAGTATTTGAGTACCTAAGCTTTCCTACAAGTTAGCATGAAATGCACAAAGAAATGTTATTCTTGGTTGCATCTCTAAAAAGGTACGATCTCTTTCAACTCACTCAATGTTGTTCTCGTTTATAGCTTAGAATTTATCTTACTTAGTCAAAGAATTTACAATCATCCTAGTTTGTTATAACGGAAATTGGAACCACTATGGTCAAAGAATTTACACATGACAATGTGTACGAGACATAAGGTGTTTCATTGCATTAGATGATTCCTCAAACTCTTGGGCATAGACACTTGAAACTCTTGAGTGAGACTCACTTAATACTTGTTCACAAGTGAGCTAACTAAGAATTTTCTAAGTGATGAGATGACCAACAGTTTTGTGATGCTTGCAAATTTGATAAACAAAATATTCCACAAAAGTTTTGGTATAACGCCTTTGACACAACAACTTATAGTTCAAATCGTGTCTCTATTTTGACCACTCTTAAATAAAACTCCATACGAATAAAACAAAGGTAAATATCGCACATTAGAATATTTTGGAGTGTTTGGGAGTAAATGCGTTATACTAAACACCAAGGATTATCTCACCAAAATTTGACCCATAGTCTTATGAAGGTGTATTTCTTGGATTTTCACAAAATAGCAAAGCTTATATTGTTTTTACCAAAGAAACCCAAAGAGTCAAGGAATCGTTGCACATAACACTCGACGAAATTCCACTTCCCTCTAAGACATCACCATTAGTAGATGATGACTTAGTCGAAAGACAAAAAGTGGTAAGACAAGAAAGCTTAGATAATGACAAGGAAGATGAACTATTAAATAGAAAAATTATCTAGATTAAAATCCAAATGTCATCCATTAGATGGTATCATTGGAAACATTAATGAAAGAACATTAAGATCGAAAGTACAAAATAAAAGAAACATCTTGTGTCTTGTGTAAACCATTGAACCGTAGAATGTAAACGAAGCCATAAAACATGAATCACGGGTCATAGCTATGATTAAACCAATTTGATAAAAATGATTTTTGGATGTTAGTTTCTCAACCAAAGAGTCAACTAATCATTGGAACAAAATGAATCTTTCAAAATAAATAAAGATGATAAACGTAGCTAAGCTAATAGCACAAGGTTATAATCAATAAAAGGCTTTTTTAGGTCTTAAGAAAGCTCCAAAAGCACAGTATAATCACTTAAGACATTCGTAGTTCTTCACAAGTACACAATGATTTAAGTTTCCTATAACTCACCAAGAATGAGATAAGTGAATTCGTAGATAACACTAAACATAGAGGAATGATTGGAAGTCGACTTTTTCTCACGGCTAGTAGACCCGACATTATGATCAGTGTTTGTTTAAGTGCTCATTTTCAAGAAAATCCCAAAACAATCCATCTTGAAGCCGTTAAACGATTGTTTAGACACATCAAAGGTACTACACACCTAGGATTATGGTTTTCCAAAGGAATGGGAGTAGAAACCATAGTGTATGCCAACTCGGACCATGCCGGTGACTACGTCAATAGAAAAAGCACAAGTGGTACTTGTACTTGTGTTGGACATTGTCTCACCTCATGGTTCTCTAAGAAACAAACGGCTTTTGCTATCTCAACAACTGAAGTCGAATACATATCGGCCGGAAAAGAATGTCAACAAAATTCTTTGGATGAAGCAAGCTTTTGCTGACTACGGAATTCAACTTAACGACATCTCCATTCTTTGCGACAACAAAGGAGCCATCGACCTTAGTAAGAATCCACTTCAACATGCTTGTACTAAACATATTGAAATCTGTCATCATTTCCTTCGTGACAATGTTCAAAAAGGAAACATCTCTATCGAGAAAGTATCCTCCAAAAACAACATTGCCGATATTCCCACGAACCCTCTTAAACGAGAACCATCTAACCTTCCTAGACTTGGACTAGGACTTATGGAACCTACTTTGTAGTTTTGAACGTTAGAATAAAATCGCAAAAATCAAAACAAATCCATTTCACTTTGTGAACTGCAGACTCGGCGGAACCCTTCGACCAAACAAGCGGAACCCCATTTTTGGTTCCGCCATATCCGCCGAACCTGCAGTTTGTTTTCTTTTTAATTTTAAACCAAACACTCCTTAACAATTAATTTAAAACCCACTCACAGTTACTGTTCACGTCTAAACATCACCACACATGAAAATTAGGGCTCTCCTTCAAACATCCTCCATTTCAATCAACATTGTAAGTATTCTTTACATAATTGCATTCCTGATCTAAGTCTAGGATTTCCATTCATTCACAAAAATTAAAATCTTGGGGTTTATGCATAAATTTTTAAAACCATGTAAAACCTTGGTTGTAAACAAAACTAATCATGTTTTCCCTTAGTTAGGAATTGCATCTTGTTAAACAATATCATGATTTACCAAACACCCCATGTAAAAATTTTTGAGAAATCACTTCTCACAATTAGGACAAAAATATTTCCTCACATTGTTAATACAAATGAAAAATGTTATGAAAACGTCATTTGCATAATATCTCTTGAAGGCTAAAGGAAATACGTAACCAATATACGTTTTCGGGTACATTCAATCGAAGCTACATTCAATAAGGAGCGTTTGGGTTATCTCTTATTTTATAACAAAAATTGCATACTTAAAATCTTTTAAACATAAAATCTCACATTGTCACTAACTTAGTTTAAAATGTGCAATCTTTGTTTCTAGGAACCAACATGCCTCCCGCAAAATTCTACAATCATAAGGACACCCTTAAGTACCTACCCAAACATCATATGACCAAAGGTCTAACTCCTAATCAAGTCAAAATCTTTAAGGATTTAGAAAAATGCTATGTTCATGAAGGTAGAACCATTGATCCATCCTTCCTAGAAGGAACATCCATTCGCCAAGGCATAGCCACTATTAACTTCGATTGTCTTCTAGACATGATGAACAAGTTTGTCCTAGGTTCATTCTAGAATTTTATGCTACCATGTCTCTTTCTAGTGATGAGTATGGTCACATATCCTTAGTTTTCACAAACAACCAACACCAAAATACTGTGCCTTTAAGACAATTTGCTCAA
Organism: Artemisia annua; assembly: GCA_014162995.1. Lineage (NCBI taxonomy): Eukaryota > Viridiplantae > Streptophyta > Magnoliopsida > Asterales > Asteraceae > Artemisia > Artemisia annua. Next base: position 55,059 of record LBNU01007414.1, read on the forward strand.
ATCCTTGGTATCCCGAATGAAGGTACATACCTCTATACGGACAAATGCCACTCACAAGTCTTGATTCCATCATTGATTGTAATCCTCCATATGACACTCCTCTAGTTAGTAAGGAAGTGCTTCGTGAACATCTTTTCATAAGAACTACAAACACTTGGAAAAATCGTTCGGGAAATGAAGTCAATAAGGACCCGTTTGGAATGGAATTCAACGAGCTTAAGCCTCAATTTAAGAAGTGGGAAGAAACTCTTAGAGCTAATGTCATAAGCTCCAAAGGAAATAGAGATCATGTTAACACTTGTCTTTGCTACATGCGCTATAGTATCTCTACTCGCCAACCTTTCAATTTGGCTTATTTCATGGCCAAAAGAATAGCCGATATACCTTTGATTGGAACAACCGCTCTTCATATGGGATGCTTCTCACCCACCTCTTTAGAGCCATCTCACCAATTCCACCAAAAAACAAGGGAATTAGCCTTGACTACTCTCTCACTCCTCACATATTTGTCCCTCTCAGTGATAAGAGAGTCTCCAAGACTCAAGGGAAACATCCTCGTTCTCCTTCTCCTTCATCATCATCATTGAGCGAGGATAATGGTCTTCCTAACTCTAGGCTAGCTCCTCTTGATTACCTCCAAGAACTTCCAACGATTGACAACGAGTCTGAAGAATACAAGCAAACAAAAGGGATGTGGAAGTGCTTTGGAAGGTCCCTTGGAAAGCTCAAAAAGAAGATGGATCGCATATGAGAGCATGTTTTATGAGTGTTTGGCATAACTAGACTTTTTGACCTTTTGGTTGTTAAACTATGTGTTTTATGTTGTATTACGGTTTTATGTACTTCTAGGATCATTTGTTATCTTTGGACAATGCTTTGTATTAACCATATATGCAGGTGGACAACATTGAAGTGTTGTCAATTTTGAATATTTTCACTAAGTATAGTGAAAATAGCTAGCCCTCCGTCAAAGTCTATCGGTAAGAGTGTTACTATATGCATTTTTGTCATTTCCCAATCAGATATAGTACTAAGTTTATGTTTTAAGAGTTTTTGGAAAATTTGAAAATCATTAGGCCCGTAAAAACAATGGATTGTTAAGAAAACTGGACTGGCGGATCTGGCGGAACCAAATTTAGGGTTCCGCCAGTGTAATTTCTGGGTATTCCAGTTTTTGGCCCAGCGGACTAGGCGAAACTAAAATCAGGGTTCCGCCCGTGTATTCGTTTGGTTTCGCCAGTACCTGCAGAACATTTTACATTTTTCTTATTTTCGCCTTTTCTCAAACACCAAATCATTCACTTTAGTGAGAAACATCTCCCTTAGCATTCACCAAACATATTAGGACCATTCTTACTCATTAGAATCAATAGGAAACCACTTCCCGCCAAAAATCAAATTTAAACAAAACTCACCCAAGAAACCCTTCTGCATAAAGTAAGGAACCCTTTATTTGGTCCTTTGAAATCCGTGGCACCTCTGACCACAATGATTTGAGTTGACCATATAGCATTTAGTGCACATCTTAGTCTTCTTACTCAACCAAAATCCTTGGATTGACTTCCAATGATTTGACAACCTCTTTAAACCTTCCAAATGATTAGAAACCTCCATTTTTGTATGGAAGAACATCAAATCCAAACACTCCTTCCAAAATTCTTCAACTCTATAAATTAGTCCATCTTAGATAGTTTGTACTCATACCTCACAATTATCTTCTTGCATCTTTATCATCTTATTACCATCCTGATACTACCATGACAAAGTCAAACAACTCATCACCACCATCTCGACCCGTCAGAAGAACCACTAGGATTAGCGTAAAACCTTGTCGCTTCAACACAACTATCAATCTAAGCTCATCATCCTTGGATGAATCACCACTCATCATATCATCACCTATCAAAGAAGAAATTTTCCTTAACCTTGTCACTCCTACACCATCACCTAGACCACAAAATGTCACAACCACTCCACCACCAACAAAAACACAAATTGATCCAATACCACCATCGGCACCAACTCAACCATCAAAATCACCATCACCTCTAAAATCACCTAAGATAGAACCCACGGAACTTTTTGGTACTCCACCATCATCACCTCTTTCATTTCTTGAGGACTTAGAAAACCTTCCTCCAAAATCACCAAATCCACCACCATTTGAAACACAATCATCTCAACCACAAGAACCAACATAACCAAAACACCAAAACCAATGTTGTTTCATCCTATCTACAAAGACATCCATGGTCCTCTATATAGAGAACCAAACTTTCAACAAAATGATCAACCGCAACATCAAGCACCACCTCAAGAACCCCAATCCCAATCTCAACACTTTGAATCCTTGTTTTCTTCTTACGAGGAAATAGAGGCATCCTTGTGGAATAACCCACCAAACACCCATGAGGAGATCAATGATCGCCTCGACAACTTGTACGCCTTCAAGAGCATGGTGGACACACACCTCCATCAAGCAATGGAATTTCAAACCACCTTGCTCTCATCCATTGCTAACCCAACCTCAACCTAACAAACCACCAATGTTCCACCACCACCACCATCAACCAATGACCCCATCCTACCCAATCCTCACCATGGTTGCTCACAATGTGAGCGAATGGCGAACATTAGTGAAAGCATTAAAATAATGCTTCACTAAGTCCAAAATGAAACCCGCTTTGCACTCCAACACATTCTTGAGCGTCCAGATGCTCTTTCTCACCCTCACCAATCTTAGAACTTGTATTAGGAGACTAAGGTCCATTTTAGAACTTTGATGTTTGTTTTCCTTTTTATAGATGTAGGATTTTCTTTTTCTAAGTTATTTCATTTTTTTCTTTTTTGCATTCCTTTTTTTCTTTTTAGAAGTAGGACTTCTTCTTTTGTAATTCTTGTCTTTTGCTTTGACTTTGGTCAAAGTAAAATTTTACTTGAAATGGGATTCGTCTTACTATTTAGTGTGCATCGTGGGTTGACTATTTCTTTGTTGTGATTGTGATATGGTTGATTATCTACTCATGACTTGTTGTGGTTGACTTTATATACTTGTCTTTCTCGACAACTAACTCTCTTTTTGTAGGATCAAAATCCATGTATCCTTACACTAGGCCAAAAATGACCTTTCGTCACACATGCTGTTTTTCGAACGGCCACACAATAACTTTTTTATGTGACTAAATGTACCAGAATAAAATAAACAACCACACTTGATCCGACTTGTGTGACGATTTCGTCTTTCCAACTGAGGCTACAGTCACACATTCGAATATTTTCGTGACTAGAGGAATCTTATAAATTTTTTTTTTTTGATTATTTAGTCACATATAATTTAGGACGTGTGACGGATACAAATAAGTTTGAAACATTAGTCACATTATATAAATACGTATGTGACAAATATATGTCACACAATTGAACAGTATGACCAAAATCCATATACGGTCACATGAAGTAATTGTGTATGTGGCTAAATCATATACTCAAGTTTGTCACACATTATTTAAAAGTGACTAAATCATATAGTCAAATTTGTCACACATTATTTAAAAGTGACTATTATTTTTTGTTGAATATTTAGCCGCATATGATTTTGAAATGTGTGACAACTATAAAGTAAGTTTGAAACATTAGTCAGGTATGAATTTAAAAGTGACAAATATATGTCACACACTTTAACAGTGTGACCAAATGTCATATATGATCACACTAAAATATTCACAACTTAGCCACGTGACCAAAATCCATATACGGTCACATGAAGTAATTGTGTATGTGGCTAAATCATATACTCAAGTTTGTCATACATTATATAAAAGTGACTAAATCATATAGTCAAGTTTGTCACACATTATTTAAAAGTGACTATTATTTTTTGCTGAATATTTAACCGCATATGAATTTGAAATGTGTGACAACTATAAAGTAAGTTTGAAACATTAGTCACGTATGAATTTAAAAGTGACAAATATATGTCACACACTTTAACAGTGTGACCAAATGTCATATATGGTCACACTAAAATATTCACAACTTAGCCATTCCCTCCAAAGTTTTCCCCAAAAATTGAATTCACACTCTTTTTCCCCAAAGTTATTAAGCGGGGTTTTTCCCTCTTATCTTTTAAACCAATTGACTGAAACCCTAGCTACATCATTTATCATCTTCTCATTAGACCCACCACTGCACCTTCTTCTCTAAACAAAATCACACCAGTGTACACCACCTCCACTGTACAAGCACTCGCACACTAACACCCACTCTGCTCTTACCACCTATCACCGATTCAGATCCATAGTGTTTATACTCCAAATGGGATTCCGTGTTTATTCATCATACGAATCATGTACTTTAATGTGTTTATTCTTCGATCTCATCACCAATACCCACCCACACAACCCACACTAACCCTATCTACACTTTCATCTCCTTTCTCTAACATTCACTAACTCCCACATGACCACACCTCTTCCACCTCCTCTGGTCATCATACCAATTAATACCTTTGACGTATTTATATCAAAGGTGCATAATACATGAACTCGATTACTAAATCTGTAATTTGTTGTAATTATATATTTTTTTGAAGATTGATTTGTTTGTTTTCTAATTCCTATAAAATATCAGTTAATTTGTTTTTTGAATTTGGGGTTATATAAATTAGAGTTGGCTTACTTAATTAGTGTTTGTATCATAAGAAATAGAGGTTATGTGACCGAATTAGAGTTACTTATGAAGCACATTCATGTGGTTTGTGCTTGCACATAAGTTGTTTGATGAGATGCTCAACTTTGTTTTTATGGTTTATTTTTCACATATAGAGGTTGCTTAAGATGGTGGATGATTTGAACTATAAGCACTTTGTGATACTCTTATCTGCTTTTAATCCTGAAGCATATATATACTACATAAGATTGACTGTAAGGTTAACACATTATTCGGATTTAAGTAAT
>LBNU01007414.1:64552-75371 GCA_014162995.1 Artemisia annua
CATAATTCGTCACACATATTCGGGTTTTGGTCACTCATTTTCAACGACAATGGTCACGAACTCAACAAGGTCACCATATGCCACCTACGGTGGCGGGACTTTTGGTGACACACGACCAAAAAAAACGTGCGTGACTATATGCATATCGTCACACATTTTGGGCGTGACCAATAGAACTTTTTGTACTAGTGCACGAAAGTATACCCAAAACACTTCATATAACACAAGCAAGATCAAACCAAGATGTTTTCCTAGTAAACTAAACTAACCAACAAAAACCAAAGAAAACCACACCAAATCCGAAAATTCAAGGCCTAAGATGAAACCTTGGCTCTTGATACCAATTGTCAGATACACATTAAGTCACAAACATGATTCCAAGGTGGTTTTAGTTCGTTGGTTTAGAGAGAGAAGGAGAGAAAGATGGGAGCCTTTTAGAGAGAGAAACAAAGAGTATATTAGCTTGTAACTAATGAAAGGTCCAACCCTCACCCTTGCAAGGTGAGGGGTATTTATACTACAAGATACTAAATGCCTCTACTAGGCTGTGGATCGAGCTGACAGTGGGTAAAGACCCGACCCGACTCTACAATTACTAACTAATACTAAACTACGTACTAACTAATAAGATAAATACTACGAGCTACATAATGCTAAATAATACTCGGGGTGACCGAGTCTTCTATATGAAAAACGTATTCCTAACAATTTATGTCAACAATAATATCAAAAGAGAAAATACAACCAACAAGACAGCCTAACCATCATTTTCACCTTCTTCATAAGTCATCATGTCAATAAACCCATCTTTAGCCTGGGCTGCTTCACGGGACACCACAAGAAGCTCAGTCAACAGTTCCAACTTCCTCCTATCCGCCATCTGCATTTCAAAAAGAGCGTCATGCGCATCTGTAGCCACTTCGTGAAAAGGACCGAAGGAATCACTCTCATTCATGTCTTGCTCCCGTTTATCCATGGTGGCCACTAGTTGGTCGCGCTCTAGCCCCATACGAGCCAAAAACCCTAATTCATCTGCCTTGTTATGACCAAATAGAAACTTGTATCAATCGGCAAGATCATTAGAGCCACATGCCTCTTGGATCTCGTTCAAATTGGGTGTAGCAGCCATTGGACAAAGTTAGAAGTGTGTGTGAGATTATGGATTGGATTTAGGTTGATTTACCCTAATTGTTGTTAGGTAGTTGAATAAATAGGGGAAAAATGTTAGTGTGAAAGGATAACGAAAAGCTAAACTTAAATGCAATTAAAATTAAATGCCCTTAAAAAGAGCAATTTTCCAAATTTTGGGAAGATAAAAACCGTGACTAAAATATTTAAATGTTACTCAAATCTTTTTATAAATTCGCTGGATAATTATGATTAAAATAGTGTTTAAAAAAGTTTTTAATCGGATTTTTAAATAAAAACTAAAAAGTTATTGAAAAGGTACAAAAAAAGGTTGATGGGTAAAGTACAAAAAGTTGACATGTAGTAAGTCGCTTAAAACTTTTCGCTAGGTTGCTCGACATTGTGAAGGGTCAAAAAGAATAAAATAATATTTATCGAAGTTTGACTATTTGGAGGAAAATGACAAAATAGAAGGTCGCTCGAACTTTTGAAATTCGCTTGTGATAATTAGCACAAAACTAACTTCTAGTTTAGTCTTACACAAGTGATTAGGTTTGGTGCCACATGTCGCATTTATGTAAAGTACGCTAGTCGCTCGGGCCATTTCAAGAAATCAACCAAAGTGGGTCCAAAAAAACCCACCCCTTTGAGCGACCGGGCCATTTGTAGAATTGCCCCTTATTATTAAAGATAACTTTTTTGAGAAATGTGTGATGAGAATGACAAGTTCAGATCCTGATTATTGATAGCTTTTACGAGTGCTAGAGTGCTAGGTTTTGTGGTTCAAGCCACTTTGCCATTTCAACGCCATCACAACAACCCACTTTTAACACTCACACACTAAAATAACCCCTCTTTTATGGATTGAGCCAAGAGGCTCCACTCACCATTTCATTTTTATTTTAACTTTTTAAAACCAACTAATTTTTCATTCATTCAAATAAAAATATTAATTTAATTTTTATACTACAAAATAAAAGAAAAACAAGAAAATAAAAGTAACACTTAAGTAAGCCGAAATCCCACGGCGCCATCGTTAGCCCACTAACACATTTCGAAGAAAAAAAATATATCTTCTTCATATTCCCCGCACATACACACACACACTGAAACATAAACACACACAAACATACACACACACATACACACATAAAATCAACACACACTAAGAGAGACAAAACAAACACAAAACTCATTTTATGAATACATTAAAAATAAAAAAATACAAAAAAAAACCTCACGCTCGCCCAGTAAACTGGCTCAACAACATGCGCATGGGATTTTACAATAATCACGCAACAACACGTAGATAAGAAAAAACTCTTTTAATATACACAACAAAATTTTGTGGCAAGTTAAATATATTTGGAATGGTTATCTTTATTTATTTTTATCTTCTTACACCACATTGCTTATCTTGGGGTTAGCATGCTCGTGAATCATGCATAGTTGTTCAGGTTTGCTAGGATAGAAGATCTCCCTCTACATTTAATTTAGGGATGTGTTATCCCAACCCTCTGGCCCACATGTCCCCTTGTCCTTTTTCCCTTTGTCTCCCATTTTATTTCAGTACAACACACTTGTTTGTCAGTTTCTGTTCCGTATTTCTGACAGTTTTAAGCGTTTGACTTATTAAACTTTATATTTTTTGTTCCGCACTTTCAGGTTTATAGCTTTTTGATATAATCAAAATTATAAAAATAAAAAATAAAATCAAAAAAAAAATCAAAAAAAAATGGGGAGGGGGGTCCGGATAAAAATTTGGGGAGGGTTTGGATAACAGCCCCCTTAATTTATTAGTTAATAGCTTTGTTTGTGTATCCGTAAGCCCCCTTTTTGAGCTATCATAAAACATCAGGAATATAAAATAATTACTTCCGTCCCACCAACAAAACAAACAACAAATAAAACATCGCAAGGCTAAAAGCATGCGGTATCGCCATTTGAGGGGCTCGCCATTCCTACATGGTACCTCAAATGGCGCCACCATTTTTATGTTATCACACCACAAGTGCTCGGTGCCATTTCCTGCGTGAATTGACTCACGCTCGCCATTTGCATTTTTTTCAAGTGTGTGTTTTTGTGAACAATGTGTGTAGGGGACGAATTTTTAGAGTTTGCTGGCTGCAAGAAATAGTGAATGGCAGATGAAGAGTTATTAGGGATTAGGCTAAATAGTAGTATACGAAATTTGGGCTTCTCATATAATTAGTTGACTGAAAGTTTATTTTGTAATTATTTTTCTTTAACTATGTAATGTTTGTTTATTTTCGTACTTTATTTACTTTTCGTATTGCAATTTATATTTTTATTTTATGAAAGAAAATTTTGTTTGTTAATAAAAAATATTGTGGCTCAAGCCATGATAGAAAGAGAGTATTTTTGGTGTGTGAATAGAAAATGGGAAATGTGAAATGTTGAAGTGACACTGATTTGACACAAACGGCATTCAAATAGCATGTGATAACACCCTGCGCTCTAATATTATATGAAATGTGTACAAATGAAACCAAACAACAATTCATACGTGCCCATTTCCATTCTAGCATAATATGAAATCCATACCTATAGTTCTTATCGAATGCAAGCCAAAGGCACCTAAAACATGTTTGAAATAATGAGTTTGGTGCGGAATACTTCATACCTACCTAATAAGATGAGTTTCAAGATTTATAGTCATTTTCAATGTCGTGTCTTCTCATACTTAAACGTATGACGATTTCTTAGCGCAAGACTTTCTCAAATTAACTCATATGCATAGTCACTCGTGACTGCAAACCAGACAATGTCTTAAAATGGTTGTTTCTTGTCAAAAGGATTAAAACATTAATAATAATTGCACGATAAAAAGAAAAATCAACACAAGATATTATCAAATAAGACCTAAGTTGGAGAAGTTCATTAAATACTTACTTATAGTTCACGTAGAAGTGTAAAAAACAATTAAAATGTAAAAATATATTTTATTTATTAAGATAATCTTACTGTCTTATAATGTATTTAGTTTTTTTAGGCATTCTGGGATTTAATGCACTAAGTCTTAAAAATACATAAATACAAATATAAAAGCTAAATGTACAACTACATTAAACACAATTTTCTAACATTAAATATCTTAAAAACTTAACTTTCAGCAATACAAATATTCATGCAATGTTTACAATTAATTGTGCATAACTAATATCAAGGATATAAATGGCGTGAAGCGTGCCGTAGCGGCATAGCCAAACCTCAAACTTTAGCATGAGGCATTGCGTCATAGCGTTTTTTAAGGCGTGATTCAAAGACCGAATAAATATTTGTAAATAAGCTCAAGTCAAATAAATCTCTTTAAAAAAAATTAAAAGAAGTAAAATCTTAAAAGCTTAAAAAAAAATAAATAAATAAATAAAAATAAAAAAAAAAAGCGCGACGCCCTGCGCTATAGACGCCCTGCGCTATAGCGCGCTTTATCACGCCTTATCACACTTTATTGCACGCTACGCCCAGAGACGACGCCTTGGCCTGTTTCGTAACGTGAAGGTCAGGCCTCGCGCTATAGCGCGCTATTTAGAACCCTGACTAATATACATTTTTAATATGAGTTTTGCTAAACAATGCCCAATGGGCAACTGTTAACAACATAATATGGAAAAAAATCACTAATTATTGTAATTCATTTATTGTGCATTAAATAAATAATTCTTTTAAATATGAAAACAATATGTTATTTAAGGAAATTTGTATGTTTATTTATTATGCATTAAATACATAATTACTTTAAATGGAAAAATAATATGTTATTTATTTTGGCTTAACTATTGCCCATTGGGCTTTATTTAGCAAAACCCATATTAAAATAAATCATGCAAGCTGTTAATTAATGATACTTTAAAAACTCTTTTTCAATGAAAAATACAATTAAAGTAACACATTGTATTAAGCAAACTACTAAACACAAAACATAAAGAAATAAAATAATACAAACTAAGTAAACTTTCACAAAACTTTTGCCATTACTTATAGTCCTAACTAAACAAACTAATCAGTAAAGCTATTGTCAAAATATGTACAAATGAAATAAATTATTAGCTGAAAAAATAAATTACAGAATACCCGCAACTCATCGCGCAAAAACCCTGCAAGTATTAATTGATAACAATACATTATACAATAACATAAAAGTGAAAGCATCCCAAATTTAAAATTCAAATTTCAAACATTGGACTTAGAGCATCCACAATGGGTAAAACCGTAAAACAATCAAAAACTTTTTACTATTCTATCAAGTCTTTGTAAGAGCTTTTTTGCATTACTAGACGAGTACCCGTGCATAGCAACGGGATTTTATAGCGACACATAGTTTATTGATAAAAAAAGTTTATAGGTTATAAACGAAAAACAATAAAAGTTTGAAGATTTGGAAATTTAACATAATGTTTTGAAACCTGGTTCAACCCGGGTGGTTCAACCGGTTGAACCGTTCCAAGCAAAAAATGGATCGATTTAAACCGGGTCAACTTGCTAGGTTGGGTCGAAAACGGTTCAAATTAAACTGGTTCAACCCGTCCGGGTTTGAAGTGTCCCGGGTCAACCCGGTTTTTGTTTTAATTGATTGTATTTAATTTGATAGATATGTTTTTAATTGGCTGTACAATGTGAATAAATTATTGTACTTTTAAGTAATGGATAATGTTTTGAAACCCGGTTCGACCCGGGTGGTTCAACCGGTTGAACCGTTCCGGTTGAAAAATAGGTCGATTTAAATCGGGTCAACTTTCTAGGTTGGGTCGAAAATGGGTCAAATTAAACCGGCTCAACCCGTCGGGTTTGAAGCGTCCCGGGTCAACCCGGTTTGTGTTTTAATTGGTTGTATTTAATTTGGTTGTACAATGTGAATAAATCATTGTACTTTTAAGTAATGGGGTGTTTTAATAATAATATTAATTACATTCATAATTTCCTTTAATAAGATTTCAACATTTCAACATTTCAACAATATTGACTTTTCACTTTTCCACTTTGACTCTTTTTCCTTTATATGTAGTATAGATAGTATAAGGTTTTAGAATAGCTTTTTAAGAATTTTTATAAAAGACTTGACAAACTCCAAGCTATTGCAAAAACTACAAGTCATTAAATGGGGTATGCATTTAATGAATTAAATGCTTCAAGTCATTGAAGACTTAAGCATTGTGGATGCTCTTAGTTTTCAAGCCTTTTTTCAAAATTTAAAATCCCTTCTGGTCACCGGTTTTCACTGGTGGCCGGAGGACCTTCAAACATCTTCCAGTTTTTTGTTCTTTTTTTTTGGTTATTTGAGTTTTTGATTTGACCATTGCTAGCCGACTAATCTCCGAGCAATTACTTTTTTTGATATCCTGGAGTCGGCGCAGGTGAATCTCCATAGTTACAAAGGGATTAATTTTCTCCTCGTCAGATTTGAACCTTTGACCTCCTCTTTGAAGGCTGGTATTCTTACCGTTGGGAGTTCTTATGTTTAGCGTTGCTCATTCTTCCCTTTTATCTTATTTGTTGTGTGTATTTCTTAAACATTAATCCGACTTCGTAATCGATGGTTCTCAAACTTTTATTTGCTCATTTTATTCTCTTCTTCCTTGCTTACAACAAATTGAAAAGTTCTTTTTAGTTCATCGACATCATTTCTCAGTATTGACGCCTCCATTGACAATTCTACTTTGTCTGCTACAACTACTTGTCCTCTTTAATTGTTCACGGACACTTCACAAGAAGATCTAGTACTTCTTTTCTAATCAATGTTTAGCGGGTGGTGTCTTCAAGTTTGTAGGTTTTTCGCCATATTTGTTGTGGTAATAACATTATGTTGTTAATTGGAAAGGTTACAAGCGGGTGTACTATTGATTCTTTTTCAAAGGTTAGATCAAACTTTGTTTTCAAGTGGGATTTTCAAAAGTTTGAAAAAATATATCACTACCAAGTCGTCTTCTTCGTTGTNTCTCTGTATGGTGGCGGCGGTATGGCACCGAGTCACGTCGGATGACGCTATGCAAATGTGACAATACCCGGAGCTCGATTTACAGTTTTTTGTTTATATTTTTTAAACGCATCTATCATCTATCAAGTTTTTAAGCATATCATTTAAATTTACAAAACATATACTCTATCCGTCTCAAAATATAAGTTTATTTGCTAGTTTTTGTTGCCTCAAAATAAATGTTTATTTCAACTTTCACCAATCAAAACACTTTTAAATGGGTAAGACTATATTTTTTTCTAAAGAAATGTTAGCAATTACTCTTTCGGTCTCAAAATTATAGTGCACATTTCATTTTTGGGATGTCTTCAAATAATTGTAAGTAAGAAAGAAAAAATTTAATGAAAAATATTTTATTTAAGTGGTTGACATTTACAATGATCTCACTTTTATTAATTTTTGTAATTTTTGTCTCCTGAAGAATGGAGTAATATCCTAAAAGATCCACTTTTCCTAATTTGAAACCAAAAATAAAGATAAAAAGGAAATGTAATAATGGGTAAGGATAAGAAAACTTATAATGAGAAGGATGAGAAACAACTATAACCACATATTTGAGATGCGTCGATTTGAATTAGAAGCATCTCTATTCATTTAGATGCATCCCAATTAGTTTCAAAAGCAATTTTTAAGTGAAAACGATGCAAAGTAGTAGTTGCAACAAATTTGACCCGCGAAGGACGAAAAATATATAGGATTTTTCTAACTTGCTAAAATACATGTAATATATGTATATGCATCTAATTTTTAGCTAGAAAATATATTATGATGCATCTAAAAGATTAGGGATGCATCTAACTCAAGTCGATGTGGTTATAGTTATTTCTTATCCTTGTCATTTTAAGAATTGTTTTCATTTGATCCTAATAACTTAACAAACTAAAAACAATAAACCAAATACGATAATCAACGAATGTTTGTATGTAATTAATACTCGTATAAATCTTTACAAAATAATTTACCAACAAACTAAAAATCATTTCCATATCAACTTTCTTACCACAGCTTCACCCTATAACCACAGCTTTTAGAAACAATCTTTGACTTATTCGTAAACCTATCAACCGCCACGTCACACTTAACAGTGACCGTAATCTCCCACGTCTTGACAGCACCAATCTTAACCTTAACCGGCGCCTTCACCTTCACTTTCAACGGCACATTCCTCCCCTTATCCTGCTTCACCAGCCGCGCGTGTAAATCACGCGCCAACACAACACCATTACCTCTCAACACCGTCTGAATCACCGTCACGTTATTAGCCTTCTGTTCAAAAACCGGTAACACGCCGTTACATAGCTTCACGTCGTCGTAGTACACGTTAACTTGACTACCCTTTGTATAAAACACCGATATCTTGTCATTAGGGTTTTGAGATCTTATATTTAAGGTTATCCTAGGATTTAGCGCCGATGATGACGTCAGGTTAACACCGGTTATGGAGAGTTTCTCGATGGAGTACGTTAGCTTTTCTGGACGGAATACGAGGTACAGGACGGCTGCAGCGACGGCGAGGAGGAGGAGAAGGATGAGTAGGGTGGCGACGGTGAAGCAAAAGCAACGGCAGCATGAGCTCCGGCGAGGTTTACGGTTAGCGAATTTTTTAAGCTTCTGTGAGTTTTCCGGTGGTGGGTTACGGAAGACTTGGTCTTTGGGGATTTGGATGACGTAGGTTCCTTGGGGTGGAAGTAATGGCTTGTCGTCATGTTGTGGTTGTTGATGATGATGATCAGAAGATGGATGAACACGGTCTTCTGTCATTGTGCATGCAAAAGACAGCGTTTACGTATAGTATGTAAATCGGTTTAGAGATAAGATGAGAATGGTTTTGTTGTTTGGTTTCTCGTGTTAAACGTTAAGGACCCGAAAAGTTATGGAGTAAGAGTTATGAAGAATGAAGAAGAGATATAGGGGTGCATGTGGATTAATGGTGGTGGGAAGGCATGTATGTTTACAGTGGATATATAGCTGTGATTTGTTTTTTTTATAAAAAGATTTGGAAGCGATGGAGACCGTGTGACGTTTGGCAAGTGGCAATCACTTACGCGTTTGATTTTTTCTCTTTGGCTTTTTCTTTCTTTCTTTCTTTTTATTTAATCTCTTTCGCTATTAACAATGTTAAAAATAAATAATGTTATCTCTAATTTTTCTTAGGGAAATGATCTTCTTTGTACTAGTTCTAAAACTTCAGTGCACGCGAAGTTTGGACGATAGTATAATGTGTAATGATATTTTGTTTGAGTTTAACTAACAGAGAATAAATATTTTAATAACTTTCTTTTGAAGTTAAATATTGTGTTAATTAAGAAATTCATAGCTTTGTAAAGCTTAAGTTTTTTTGTAAATTCATATTAGATCTTTTTACATATACAGTAAAACCTCTAGTGTTAGGACCGGGATATTTTATTAATTTAGCGAGATATTATTATATCGATAAATTAATAATTTATTAATTTAAAGAGGTTTTACATATGACCATTAGATTTTCAAGTGTAATATACTAGATACAATGTATACTCGTTAAAAACGAAAAATAAATTTGAAAAACAAATTCCAATTAAAATTTTATGAATTCATTTTCACACTTTATTAAAATAAAATTAACATTTTTTTTGCAATACGAGAACACAACACACCAACACTTTAGTGCAATAAGGAGATTTTGAGATAAATTCAATATAGATTTGAAGTTCAACAAAAAATAACAAGTGATAATGAATTCATTTTTTACTAAACAATCTTAGGATTTTAAAGTGTATCTCTCACACACACGCATATATAAATATATATGAAATTTTTAGTAATTATTAATTTATAGTTTCGTTTGGGACTAATATATATACACTGGGGTTTCAAAAAAATTATTATCTTATTATTTTATCGATTGGGGTCCAAATTTGTACTGGTCCCAAGTTGGGACCGGACAAATTATTAATTTTATCGAGGTTATTAATTTATCGAGTATTAATTTATAGAGGTTTTACTGTATATTTATTTTATATTTATTTGATAATACTCGTATATACGCGGGTGAACTTCATTATGTGTTAAAATTTAGCAGCAAGTATCATCGCGTTGCAGTGGCGAATACTTTGAAATAAAAATCCACATTGAACCATGCTTTTTAATTTATTATGTTTTTCTTTTTTTACTATAAATTTACAGATGTCAACAAAATTTCATGGCGCATATTTCAATTTTATAATTAATGAGAATGTTTTTTTATTATACTGTTAATATAAATATCGCCTAAAAACGTTATTTATATTTTACGATCTTTGCTAAGTTTTGTTAATGACAAAGTATAAACTTTTGTTTATATTAAAACATCTTTTGAGTTTTAAGTCTTGAATAACTAAACTTTACATTTCATATTAAACATAACATTGTTATATTTATTAATATAGAAAATGTAAACATCACATCATATGCATTTATGGAAAGATTGTGTGTTTGACTTTCCATAAGACCTCTTACACATTTTAGAAGGTCTTTTACTCAATCTACCTTGTGTGTTTGACTAGAAGTAACTTGATGTGACATTGCTTGATATGGAAAGATTTCTTGCAAGTTTACCTGTCAGACCTGGCGGAACCTTCGGGTTATATGGGCGGAACCCATTCTTTGGTTCCGCCGTATCCGCCAGGCTGCTGGTTGGTTTGGATATAAATACCAAGCCACTTGCAAGAATTCACC
>LBNU01007421.1:4009-40085 GCA_014162995.1 Artemisia annua
TGTTAGCTTTGTATTTTTTATAATATGAAGTGTCGGTCATTAAAGCCCAATATCATGTAATAGGTTGCGTTAGAAAGTGTTTTCATAAGTTATATGTTCATTTATCATATACTAGGAAGTTCAAGGGCTAAATATGTATAAGCCTAGAATCTAATATTCCTAGCTCTATATATACATTGTATACCTTCATTTAGAAGGTTGGTTGATCATTGTGGAATAATACAAGTTCTTCATTTTACACATAGTGATCCTCCCACTCTCTCTCTCTACATCTCACTTTCTCTCTCTAGATTTAGGTGAACATGGTCGTGATTTAGGTTGTATACGGGGTCCTACAAGTAAAACAAGCATGTATTCTTCCCCAAAAGCATTTCAAAACAAGTAAAGTAGGGGCCATGAACTCACCTCATTATGCAGCAATGCAAGTTACAAATGATATCAAGTAGCGAAACACAACGGTATCAAAAGTGGTAATGCACAATGGTACGAACTCGGTACGACCTAGTAAATAAACGTGTCATGCATGTTTGTTTATTTCTACATACTACTTCATTTCTCGATACCATGTTTAAGCATATAACAGTCTCATTGACAACCAAGTAACAAAAGTAGTATTTTTATAGCAATCATCGATCTGTACAACTCAGTATGTGATATTATCCAAGGAGACATGGATACTACAGTTTTCAAGGGTTTCATCAACCAAAAAGATCTAACAAATTCAGAATCTGACTGGTTAAATCAAGCAAGGAACAATACAATAGACACAACTGATTTTTGTAATTCCATGATGCGCAAGTGCATACATAGTACATAACCAAGACTTAGGAAATTCGTTAAGGGAAAAAATAACCCAACGACAACATACAATGATTAAGCTTTTCGAAAGAAAAAAAGGTGCATACACACCACACCATTAACTTCATCTTCATAGTCTACTTCTGCTAACACTTCCTCCAACACCACAAGCCTTATACAATTATCTAATAGCAATATTTTAGTAGCTTACAAAACAAAGCTAACCACTTCTAAAAAGAATATTAAATAGAAAATACATCAATTTTTGCTTATATTCTCTATTATCTTGTTACAGTTGGTGAACGTCTTCACATCAATAAGACCACCTTTCCATAGCTGAGTCATGAATGATCTCCAAGAACTGTAAATTAAAAAGGGTTCCATTGTCATAAGCATGCAAAGTAGAATTATTGTATACGCAATTCACAACAATCAAGTCAAAATTTTTGATTTAAAGATTCATTTCCATTAAAATACATAAAAGGGAAAAGATACCACATTAACATTGGAGTCCCTACAAGGTCTTTTCCATGCTCTGTTAGAAATGCCTCGCATGCCCAAGGAGTATCTGCTTCCGCCACCAACCTGACACCATTATAAACAAAACTAGTTTGAAACTAAAAGCAAAAGAGAACAAAAACATCAATTCATGCTTTTACATCAGTGTCTGTAACTCTGTATCACATACAGCTATAGAATATGTGTATGGGTACATAAAAAACGGAGGGTGACAAACACTGAAACACATAAGTAGGGATAAAGTACCGTTGCTTCCTTATAAACGAGTTCCATAGATTCATAAAATCTTCCTGATCTTGAGTGACATCAACAAGATTATTAAGCATCTGAAATATATATTACAAAAAAATGTTGTTACTCGTTGTCAGGAATTAAGGTGAGAGCAAAACAGAACATACTTTTTGTCTTCAAAATCAGCAACAGCATCATTTATAAGGATTGAGATGCTGGATGTTCAATTTCAAAGTTAACTGAAACAGAATTTAATTGAGAAATAATAACCTGAGCTCCGTGCGAGTGAAAATAACACCCCTTTTGCAACGGTGTTTGGCTGTAAAAGACAAGTAGAGAATGATCATTAGGTACATGTGTGTATATGTGTGTGTGTGTGTACTGGTGATCAAAAAGCATAAACCACAAAGGACATACTTTGTAGGGCATACATGTGTATATGTGTGTGTGTGTGTACTTGCTGTTGTAAATCCAATTATGTTAACATTCACTTGTATTGCAACTTGCAAGCAACACATTAATAAAATAAACATTCACAAATTCACAACTTACCAAAAGAAAAATTCCATATCTTCATCAGCCAGTATGCCAAAATTCTGAAATGCAAGCATTCCAAAAAAATGTCATATAAAAGATACATATCTTAAGATTATCTATAAGCTACTTCAGATGTAAAAACGATACACCGACCTGAGAAATGAAATCATCACTTTTATTATAGGATGCATTCACAAGTTGATATTTCTCATCTTCCTACAGAAAATTAGTAAAAAATTTAAGGGTTTTTATTCACTCCATCTAAATTCAGAAACCATAGTTAGTTATAATTTCTTGAAAGTAACCAACCAGGAACTCATAGTCAAATAGACCATGGGACGCTTGCAGGTGGCATTTCAGACCCTGAAATACATAAAGATAAACCACATCATACGAAAGATATTTATAAATCTTTTGAAATAGTTTGAACAGAACGGTATAATTATAAACCTTATAACTTCCACATGGCAGTAAGCAAAATGCACAAGAGTAATCTGCAAAAACTGCAAAACATAGAAAAAATGTTCAACTTTTAGGAACAACAAACAATTCAGAAAGAGTCGAACCCTGAGGTTTAAGTACATAAAAGCTAACGAAATTATAATCAGTACCCTCGGTCTCGCAAACTATGCCGTTGTAGCCTTTAAAATTAAAAGTCACCTCTCCAGGTATTAGCCTAATAACAAAAGAGGCAGCACCAGATGGAATGAAATATTGCACATTATGGTTTATAGAATTTTATAGAAACATCACAGAATTGAGGTTTCAGTACCCTAAACCAGGAGGCAGTAGAATGTCATTGTTGTCTATAGCTTCTGCCCCAGCCTCTTCTGCTGTCACGACAACAGGTACTTGCTGCAATATACTCTTTGGTAACCATTAAATGACATCATAACCAGCAGAATCCAATCAATATATAATTAATCTTGAAAAATCATGCCAAGTTGAGATGATACATACCACAGATTCAGAATTGTATGGAAACTGAAAAGTAACCACATTTGGAAAGGTCGCCTGCAAAATGGAAATTGACCATGTCACATCACAGTATGACCTAATAAGCATTAACTTGAGCCTAATAAGCATGCCACTATTTGATTATGATGGAAGATAGTCGATTTACTCAATAGCTTACCTTCATACGACATGATTGCATGCTAACCGTTGATATGCTCTGAAGTTTCTCTCCTAAACTCGAGTTTGGAGTCTTGCATGCCTTATGAAGAATATCATCAATCGGAACCTTCCCCATTACGCACTCACCCGCATATGCTGTAAAGCATGCTAACAAATTAGATGAGAAAATGAATAGAAGAAAATGAAAATTGAAAGTAACGTATGCCCAAGAAATATAAAACAACACATCTTACATTGGGTAAGCATCTGACTTATAGTTCGATCCATCTCATTTGGATTAGTGTGGTCAGCTAAAATTTCACATAGATATTAGCAACTGAAACAATCGTTAAAAATTCATCTGGAATACAAAAAAAACAGATTAAAACATAACATACCACCGGTTAGTAACAATATGGAAAAAGATAGATCCTTGACTTCTGCTGATAGGTTTTTAATCTCAGGCAGATTAAACTTTGCTTGAGTTCCATCCGAAGCAGTCAACTTGATGGCCTTTTTAAAGTGATACGAGCTAGATCGTAGTGTCTACAATATTGTACACATGATAATAGAGAAATCAATGGAACATAACATTTCAAAAGAGTATAAATACATATATGTACATTAAAAAATCGACTAAAATTTTTCATATAAGTACCTCCCCATTTGGAGTAGGATCTTGTCTGGCCAACAATATATATAAAGGGAAAATAGTTTGAGTGTGGATTTTATCACCAATAGCTTCACTTATGAATACTGATAGTTGCACCCTGAAATCAACAGACAAAAGTGCATGAAATGCAGTGGGATGTCAAAAAGTTTATAGAAATAAACAAGTATATTGTTGACCACAAGAAAAGTAATTATCACTTAAGTTTTTGGAGCAGCTTTGGTATTAATATTAAAAAGTAATTATCACTTACTTTTTTGTGTGCTTCTCTTGTAGTTTGTAACGCAGACTTCTTGCCAAAAATGATGGCTGCATGTATCACCATCAATTAGGAACCATAAATTCAGTTAATAAATCAATCATTCCTTAAAAAATAAATATGTGATATAAATGGAGAAGCATATAAAATAAGTAATTTACTTTAACTTTAGCTCGGTCTTGCAAAATGTTGTAATAAGTAACAGGTTTCAAATAAACCTCCCTTCTTTCCTCAGCTGCTGCTTCTTCTTCTGCAGTGAACTGACCAACAGGGAGTGCCGGGCCCCCGGATTTCCTGTTACATGAGACCATCCATATATTTAATAATAAAAATAAGAATAACAATAATAGCAACAAGAGTACCCAATCCAGATGGAGCGGGGTATGGGAATATTCATTAATTATGAGAAATAGCAATTATTTACTAAAGAAAACAACTTTATTTGATGTCAAGTGTAGAATGTTTAGTGTCAAAATGAGCAATAACATACTTTGCTTCATGAAAAACTGAAAGTATGACTGGCATTCTCGATATCTGCACCTCTTCAAAGTCACTCGTGTCCTCTGCAGACCTGCAACTAATGAGCATAATACATCATTTCATTTATCAGTAAGTACCAAATTTTGATCCTCCCAACCTCCAGTTTGAGGTTAACCATCATAGATTCACAAGTTTACATAAGTATTCAAAATTACAGCTGCACACTTTATTTACATCTATTAAACCGTCTTTCAACCTAAATCTTAGTCAAATGTTTCACCTGAAAGCCAACTCTCAAATTATTTACTCCTTGATTTCACTCCAATACACTTTTAAAGGATTAGACGCGCTTCTAATGTTTCAGTTTTTATAGCAATGAATATTTGTGTTAGGTATTAGGATTTACGATCCTACTCTAGGATAGAGAGTTAAGTGTGAAATCAAAGACTAGTTATACAATTACAAACCAAATAAACTTATCAGCGCAATAACAAATCCGATAAACATAAGAGGGAGTTATTTAAACTAAATAATCCATATTGAGCGAAATACTGGGATCTATACCTCAAGTTGCAAGCCGCGGAAGCCAGGATCAATAAATCCCTAAATTTAATATTTTCCATACCCTAATTTGCCCTCTCTCCAATTTTTATGATTTGAGGTTTTAGAGTTTGAGAGCCCATACATCATATTTATAATCGTACTAGTTTTAACTTAACCCCCTACATCTTACTTTGTTACAGCCGTGACCTTAAATTACAAAATTAATGCAACTATAACCACTGATGATTACTCAATACCAACTTAATCCTCAACAAAATAATAAACACTCTAATCCGATCCCTGGTATTACAAGATACATCACAATAGGTACATTCTAAATTTATACAGAGCCTAAAGCTTCACATATCTGACAAAAATAACATAATCTTACAAGTACTAATCCTAAATTTTGTCATTATGAAATCTAGATATTTAACAAAGCATGTTGTTCGCTAGATTGTAATTACAGATAACCAATCAACCATGATGAAGTCTACCAGTTATGTATCTATATACTTCCGGGGTGTTTGAGATTACTTATTATATTTTATTGTGCGTAAAAGCACTTACTTAAATTAAATATAAGTACTTATAAGCTGCTTAAAGCATGTATATGAAATAGTGTTCGGATTTGCTTATTTTGTAAAAATAAAAATAAAAATAAAATAAAATAAAAATGCATTATTAGAACATCTACAGTCTAATTCATTTATAAAGGATTTATTTTTAAAATTTGAATTAAATTAAGGAAACATCAAAATCAACAAAACAACAAGTTAACAAATAACATTCATCAGCAAAGTAAAAGAAAAGAACTGACACAGATTTATTAACAACAAATATTATATATTTTCTTTTACAAAATCGATAATCATTTAAACAAAAAACTGAAAAATGATATACCTTAAACGAATAGCTTTTCAGTGATTCCCCCTTTGGCAATTGAAATTAGTAAACCCTAACAAGTGAAAACAAACTGATCAATTTATAAACCGTAATTTTTAAATTGAAAAAAAAAAAAATATACCTGAAAGAAATAAAATGTGTACTTGTGCCGACAAAACTGATAGTGATAATGACTATGTTGTTCTGACAAATAAACCTAGGATGTTACAAAGGTCATTCTGTCATTCATTGGGTTTATGCAAGATATTTTTGTTTGTTGGGCCCAAATCCCAATTCAGACAGGAGGATATACGTACTAGTACTTTCTAAATAGTTTAATAAATTCATATAAGATGTTAAAATTTATAATTAAAAAAATTTTATGAAGTTGATATTGAATGTCATTGAAGTTGAAACTTGTAATGTCTAGAGTTTATGCTGAATTGATTTGGTTTGAGTTGGATTTGTTAAAATTAAGTTGAATTGTGTTGATGTAAATCTCGAATGTGAATTATGTTCTATATACAGTGTTTTCTAAAATTTACAGTATAACTTTAGAATTTGACGGTATCACTCAGCAAGAGAAAGGTCTCGTTAAGACGGGATTGAGTATTGTTGTTGTACTCAACGAGAGAAAGAACTCAATGACATTTAATCTTTTTCCTAATAAAATAAAACCCCTATTGGGGACTTTTTAAATCAAATCATACCTTATTTAGCAAAAAAAATATATCTTTACTACATATAAAGGAAAAATGGTCAAAGTGGAAAAGTGAAAAGTCAAGTAATGTGAAATGTTGAAAAATCTTATTAAAGGAAATTATGAAATGTAATTAATACTCTTATTAAAACACCCCATTACTTAGAAGTACAATGATTTATTCACATTGTACAACCAATTAATACAAATCACAAACCGGGTTGACCCGGGACGCTTCAAATCCGATGGGTTGAACCGGTTTAATTTGACCCGTTTTTGACCCAACCTAGCAAGTTGACCCGGTTTAAATCGACCAATTTTTCGACCGGAACGGTTCAACCGGTTGAACCACCCGGGTCGAACCGGGTTTCAAAACATTATGTTTAATTCACAAATCTTCAAACTTTTATTATTTTTCATTTATAATCTATAAACTTTTTTTTATTATAAATTATATGTCGCTATAAAATCCCGTTGCTATGCACGGGTACTCGTCTAGTATATATATATTTATTTTGAAAAAAATGAAAAACCAAAATTTAACATAATTATTTCCTAATTTGTCTTTAAATCGTGGAAAAACGTTTTTAACTTGCATGTGTTTAAAAAAAGGTAAATACACATGGGTCAAAGTGTAATGTTCTCAAAACTTTGGGCTAAAAATGTAAATTTGAAAAAAAAACACGGAAGTAACAAAAGTCTCGTCCTGTTGATAAGTCTCAACACTTTACACAACCAAGTTTTTACTCCTTAAACGATCGAAGATCCGTTTTCCTCCTAATTATCTTTCAGTGGGTTAAACAATCATGTTTACTTCGCAAAACCTTCTAAAGTTGTACTTGCTTTTGGTCGTGGATGCAATTGATTTTTCCCTCTTTTTGTAATTTAATACAATAATTAATTTATCTCTTATTCTGTTGTTTATATTTATAGTTACATATTATAAAGTTAAGTTTTTTATTAATGGATTTTGTAGGATTTTTACTTTTGGTTCAGTTTTGTTTTTTCTTTTGGATTGTTTGTTTTAATAAGTAGAAGTAGATAAGTAGTTGTTTTGCTTATGTTGTAAATATGTGATAGTTTTAAATTTGTTATCTTAGTGGTTGGGAAATTATGAAAATAGAATGATTATCAGGATGTTTGTGATTCCTTATTTTCTCTACTTACAGGCAGATTCAGGTAAGCAGTTGAAGAATTAGTGTTAGGGTTTGCTTATGTTGTAAAAGATGCAATCATACACTTCGGGATACTTTTTGCCCATTTGATCCATTAGGGATAAAACTAATTAACCAAAAGAATTTATTCACATTTAAATGAGTTCACATCCCCACCTTTAGACTGTATAGGTATGGATATTTTGAACATCTCCAACTATGGTCCGCTAATAATATGGGTTGTATAAAAGCTAAAGCCATGTACGATAGTGATAGAGTTAATCACTCCATCTAAAGTTGTTCTTTCTGTTGATATTCCATCTTTCCACAAAAAGGTCCACGTTTTAATTTTCACTGTTGAGTGGGTTACCTTTTCAATTTTGATGTCTAATTGTTAGTGCCTTACATTTTTCACTTCAGGAATTAGCAAGAATTGTTTTTTGTTGGGACTTGTGATGGTAGTAGCTAACAACAGTAGTGTAAACATTTTGAGTAAAAAGTTAATAAGGAGACGGCTAAGAGTGTGCTTTAGTTATCTTTTTAGTCGTGTAACATATATTTTGTAATTTGGTGATGATTCTTGAACATGAAATATCTCGGCTTACCTAAGATTATATGCTTGTGTTATTTGCTTTCCAATTTCCATTTTGTAACGAAAATACTACAGATATTTGGTTATAGTTGCTAATGTATAATCTTTAACGCTCTGATTTCTGTAGGGATTGCGGGAAACAAATATACTTGGGTAAGTAGTTATGACTAATGAAGACCGTTTGACAAATTGTAATTTCTATTTCAGTTTGAATCTGATTATATTAGTAGCTGACTTGGTTGTTCTATTGAAATTTCTGTTACTTGATGTTTATAGGTGGTTTCTGCTCATGTTTTTTTTTTGAACGGCGGGTTAGTTGTTAGATGTTAGTTGTTAGTTGTTAGCTCGAGTTAATGTCGCATCCTCGGGCAGAGATACCAACCGCGAGCCTCTCCTTAGGGGATAACCCCACTCCTATTCCCGATTCGCTTAATATCATTAGAGCTTGTGGTTCCCAAGTGAGGACTTCCCGGTCGGTCACCGAAACCGGTACTACTCTCACTTGGGCTCGCTTAACTACTTAAGCATTTTACCACTAGACCACAAGCCCCATGATTCTGACACTGCTCATGTTGCTGCTAGGTAAATACGACACCCAATTTTAATCACCCTTTGACCCACTATTTTGGTATATGAATTTGTTGTTTGTTATAGGGCTTATGATCAGGCTGCCATATCATTTAGCTAAGGTTCAAAATGTATGGTTGAAAGGCGAGATGGCTGAGAGGACTACTTTCATACACTGTAAGTCGTCTTTTTTGTTTCTTTTATGATTATGTAATATATGATTGTTGCTGCATTGTAAAAAAATGTATTTTTTTTCCTTCTCTTTTTTACATGTGTCTAACACAATAAGCCGATTTTAGAGCGGATTCCTAAAGGGTGTTTCCTTTTACTTATATTCAGATAAGAGTCCGCTAAGCTAAAGTCACTATTTTTCTAACTTGCAAGCTGCAACTTATTAAACTAATCTAATGTTTTATGCTTTGTGTTCTTATGTATTTAGTTATATTTTTATTTTGCTAATAGCTTAGACTTTACATTAATCAAATAGTTTTATAACGCACGTCCAAACACCTTTTAAAGTTCTAAAGTTCTAATATCAGTGTATAATTAGATGTACATGTGCATCCTTAGTTCTAATAATAGTATTTTAATCTTGATTATAGGGAATGGACTAGGAGAAGGATGTAGTATATGCTTGCTCAAAGTTGGAAATGGGAAGTTGGAAGCTCGCTGCCATAGTTGCCAAGAAGTATGCTCTTTAAATAATGTAGTTTTAAGCAGTCATGTTTGTCAAAAAACATTCGTCATTGGAACTTGGGGGTAATGTTGAAGCATTAATTAGGATTTATCGAAAGGTTATGAACTTCTTATTAATATTAAAGTTGCTCATCTATTTAACTTTCGAAACATACGATGAACAATAGACTAAGTGCATTTTATTACGAACAAGAAGTGGAAAACATAAGTTGATTTTGGGCTCGCACGAATTAAAAGTGGTAAAACATATGTACAAAGTGTCTTAACCAGTTGATATTGATTATCAAAATTCATGGTAGTGAAAAAGATTGATTATCAACATTTCTTGGCAGCCAAAGAGAAAATGAGAATATATTGATAACTTGAAAGTAAAATAGTTCTTAAAGTCGTGTTCAAAAAAAAAATAGTTCCTAAAGTCAACCTCCTCATTTTCTAGAGTATACCATATTAGTGGATACAAAAGACAAAGTGCTACCTTTCTGTATAGTAAAGTTAATTAGGTGCTCATCACATTAATTAGATGTTTTGTTTAGGTAAGATGAACTATTAGACGATATAATTGTATTTTGAATGTGAATTAAGATTTTCAATTTGAAAACAGTTTTAAATGGTTTCAACATGCGATAGTTAAACTTTGTACATAAATATAACCCATGTCTACGAAAGTACTATATATAAACTGTTATCATGTACATCAAATATAATTATAAATGAAAACTAAAACAAAAAATAAGAATTAAGTTATGTGTTTTTTAATGAATAATAATCTATTATTGAAAATTATAAAAAAAAAACCCCGCGCGTGCGCGGACATTATAACTAGTGGTTCAATATAAGATTTCATCTTATTGGCAACTTGTTGCAGGACGTACGAATACGTTATCATCAACAATGAAAATCAAGTTATTATTGGTTTACTGCAATGACATCTTCATCGTTTTCTTTTGCATTGCTCGTGGACGTTTCATTCCGAGGGAAGATTATATGGTTGATGGAAATTCTACATAATTAGACCATTATGATTGTTTAGGTTGTGTCTAATTTAAACAATTTACTCGTATGCTGTCAATGCACTAATTTTCCTTATACACATTAGTTATATCTAATGATGTCCTTTAAGAGAATTAAGCCTAAATTTTTAAACCCGAAAACCATTTATCTTTACTACTTATAATGAATGTATCCTCAACCATTAAACTTAAAAGTGATAATTCCAAAAATGACCTTGTTGCTTACCAACACTGGAAGGGGGGTGTCGGCCCCGGTAGAACTATCTATAGCACTCGCGCTTCTCACCCAGAATTAACGGTTCATGATGTGGGCAATAGTGGGATTCAAATTTCTTATGTCCTATAGATCTGCCCGTTGTTGATTGGAAATTGGAAACTGATATTAGAAAGAAACGATTGCTTAATTACACTATTGATTTTGGAGTATTATTTTGTGGTAATTGCGTTGAGTATTGTCCAACAAATTCTTTATCAGTGGCTGAAGAATATGAACTTTCTACTTATGATCGTCACGAATTGAATTATAATCAAATTGCTTTGGGTCGGTTACCAGTTTAGGTAAAGAATAAATAGTTCAGTCCAGGTAAATGTTTTTAAGAAAACATGATTAAAATTTCCATTCCAAGAAATATGTTTTCAAACACTTGTGTCCATAAGAAAGTAATCCAGTATATATCAAGAAATCACGTAATGCATTCGAGTAACCGAACAAATCATTAAGCAAAGCACATAAAGTTTTTGAGTAAACAAACCATATATTTAAGTAACACTAGCTGGAATGATTGGAAACATCGAAATGAAAAGATTTTTAAAAACAAAGATACGAGCACTAACGTTGTGGTAACGGAGATGAAAGTTCTATCTCACCTTTGGATTCATAGCCGAAGTCGCGGGAATATCGCTAGCTGGAATGATTGGGTGTTAAACCCTTGGTGTAGGTCCTCTCTTTCATGAATGAGTGGTTTCACGTCTCGGGTGTTGTTACTTTTCTTTGGTGGTTTGTCTTGGGTTATTTCTTTTTCTTGTTTGTTTGTCTAGCTTCTTGCTAGCCGTTTTATGTTTTTAATAAAATTTCGCTGTTCGAAAAAAAATATATTTGAGTAACACAAATACAAGAATTTAGTAATGTTAGCTTTGTATTTTTTATAATATGAAGTGTCGGTCATTAAAGCCCAATATCATGTAATAGGTTGCGTTAGAAAGTGTTTTGATAAGTTATATGTTCATTTATCATATACTAGGAAGTTCAAGCGTTAAATATGTATAAGCCTAGAATCTAATATTCCTAACTCTATATATACATTGTATACCTTCATTTAGAAGGTTGGTTGATCATTGTGGAATACACATAGCTTATATTTTACACATAGTGATCCTCCCATCTCTCTCTCTCTCTTCATCTCACTTTCTCTCTCTAAGATTTGGTGAATATGGTCGTGATTTAGGTTGTACATGGTCCTACAAGTGGTATCAATCGCCAAGGGATAGATTTAGGTTGTTTTAGATTAGTTTTGGTTTGTTTTTCTATTCGTTTGGCTTGTTTTATACTCGTTAGGTTCGTTTTGGCTCGTTTGGTATTCATTTTGTGCTCGGCTTCATTTAGTTCGTGGGTTTTTTGAAGTGGTTAAGGGTTTAGATTACATTAGTTTGAGGTTACATTATTTTGGTACACGAAAAATTGATCAGATTGTGTTTGTGATTTTCGCGAGTATCAAAATTAGGGATCNTGAAAGAAAAAAAGGTGCATACACACCACACCATTAATTTCATCTTCATAGTCTACTTCTGCTAACACTTCCTCCAACACCACAAGGCTTATACAATTATCTGATAGCAATATTTTAGTAGCTTACAAAACAAAGCTAACCACTTCTAAAAAGAATTTCAAATAGAAAATACATCAATTTTTGCTTATATTCTCTATTATCTTGTTATAGTTGGTGAACGTCTTCACATCAATAAGACCGCATTTCCATAGCTTAGTCATGAATGATCTCCAAAAATTAAAAAGGGTTCCATTGTCATAAGCATGCAAATTAGAATTATTGTATACGCAATTCACAACAATCAAGTCTAAATTTTGATTTAAAGATTCATTTCCATTAAAATACATAAAAGGGAAAAGATACCATGTTAACATTGGAGTCCCACAAGGTCTTTTCCATGCTCTGTTAGAAATGCCTGGCATGCCCAAGGAATAGGTGCATCCGCCACCAACCTGACACCATTATAAACAAACTAGTTTGAAACTAAAAGAAAAAGAGAACAAAAACAGCAATTCATGCTTTTACATCAGTGTCCGTAACTCTGTATCACATACAGCTATAGAATATGTGTATGGGTACATAAAAAACAGAGGGTGACAAACACATAAGTAGGGATGAAGTACCGTTGCTTCCTTATAAACGAGTTCCATAGATGCATAAAATCTTTCTCATCTTGAGTGACATCCACAAAGATTATTAAGCATCTGAAATATATATTACAAAAAAATGTTGTTACTCGTTGTCAGGAATTAAGGTGAGAGCAAAACAGAACATACTTTTTTGTCTTCAAAATCAGCAACAGCATCATCAGCTTCTTCATCACTGTCTTCTTCTGGATGTTCAATTTCAAAGTTAACTGAAACAGAAGCAGTGAATTTAAAGGAGAAATAATAACCTCAGCTCCATGTGAGTGAAAAAAACGCCGCTTTTGCAACAGTGTTTGGCTGTAAAAGACCAGTAGAGAATGATCATTAGGTACATGTGCGTATATGTGTGTGTGTGTACTGGTGATCAAAAAGCATAAACCTCAAAGGACATACTTTGTAGGGTAGGGTGGTTCACGTAATAGTATTTCAGATGGTGCAAGGTTGCTGCTTCTGGGTGCTGATTGGGCACCTGCTGCATTAGTACCTGAGATTAAAAATAAATAAAATATCAATACTTCATGTTTCCAGAAGAATATGGCATAACGGTAGTCTTAGAGAAAAATGGATTTCATAGTATCTATATCTTGCCTCTTGGGTCACTAGTTGCAGGCATATCTGAAGCCACCATAAGTTGACCCACATTATTGGCCATTTGACTCTGACCCTCTGCTGATCTTCTGCTTCTTACAGGCTTACTGCTGTTATAAATGAATTCATCTATCTTAAGTTAGCGTTCAATTCACTTGTATTTGAGATTAACAAAATAATAAAACTAATGTCAGACTAATTACCTCTTGACAGTCACTTGTGTCCTCCGCATACCTGCAATTATTAAAACGTAAATGAGCATAAATCGTCACTCGGATAATCACCATGTATCATACACATGGATCCTCGCATCCTCCATTTTGAGGTTACAATGTTAGTGTTCTAATATTTTAAAAGTGAGGAAGTTCTAATAACTATCACATATGTTCAAAAAGTTTTTAAAAGTACATCTGAACATCTTTGTCATAATTAAACGATATAGACTTTCTATCCAAATCAGTCAAATATTCCACGTGAAGCCAACTTTCAAACCCATTACTCTTTAATTTCCCTTTGATACTTCCTTGAGCTATTACATGTGCTTTTATTGTTGCGATTTATTATCCAATCCAATAAAGTATAAAGAGATATGTGTACAATCCACAACAATTTATACAAGTACGAACCAAATCAACTTATCAACATAATAATAAATCAATGAGAAAGAAATCAAATAAACATAAGAGGGAGTCAATCAAATAAATAATCCATGTCGAGCGAAATGATGGGATCTATACCTTAATCTGCAAGCTATGGCGGCCAGCATCGATAAATCCATTATTTACTATTTCCACACCCTAATTTTAATATGCCCTCTCTCTGGTATTTTTGATTTGAAGTGTTAGTGTTTTAGTGCTGATGCATCATATTCATAATCGTACTAGTTTCAACTAATTAACACGCTGCATCTTACTTTGTTACTGCCGTGACCTTAAGTTACAAAAATAATGCAATTATATATAACCACTGATGATTACTCAATACCAACCTAATTCTCTACAAAAAATTTAATAAACACTATAATCCCTAGTATTACAAGATACATCACAATTATAGGTACATTATGAATTCAGTTAGAAGCTAAAACTTCACATATCTGCAAAAATTGGCATAATCTTACAACTACGAATCCTAAATTTTGTCATTATAAAACCTAGTAATTAACAAAGCATGTTGTTCACTACATTGTAATTGCAGATAACCAATCAACAATTGTGAACTCTATCAGTAGTTATGTATCTCTATACTTCCGGGGTGTTTGAGATTGCTTATGATTTCTACGTGTGCTTATAAAAATAAGTACTTACAAGTTCCTTTTAACACGTTCATGGATATGGACACGTGTTTGACTTTGCTTATCATGTATAAAAATGAAATAAAACATCTTCACTCGAATTCATTTATAAATTAAGGTTTTCTTTAAAGCAATCCCAAACACCCTGAATATGATTAAGGAAAAGTTAGCACTAACAAAACAACAATTAACAAATAACATTCATCAGCAATGTAAAATAAAAATAAGAAATGAAACAAATTTAATTAACCGCAACAATAATAATCAATTGAACAAATTAAAAAACTGAAAAATAATATACCTTTGCAATTCAAATTGATAAACCCTAACATGCAAAAACAAACTGATCGATTAAGATAATGATAGGTTATAAATATAGAAACCCTAAAATGTAAATTGAAAATAAAAAGATTTTATAACTGGAAGAAATGAAATGTGTATTTGCGCCGACAAAACTAACAGTGACAATGACTGTTGGCGTATGTGTCCTCCGGACCATAGCCGAACGGAACAAACGCCGAACGATCCGAATCTAAACAAAGACAATCAGATATCCGAAACCCTGATATCCGAAAGGCCTGAGCAATATCCGAATGGCTCCATATATATGAAGAACTAGACATCCTCCGGAAGATTTGGCAATGACGTCGCGTAATCTATACCGGACGAGCCTTAACCTCCGGATAAGCAGCAATCGGACAGTCAACCGACCAAGTGAACTAAGCGAACTAAGTGAACTAAGTGAACTAAGTAAACCAAGTGAACTCAAGTACAACAAAGTACAGCAAAGTACATGTTAGTGGAATTATCTCCACTAACCCAACAAATGTGCACAAATTGTCTCCCAAAGTACAAGACCTCTCGCCTATATAAGGAGAGGTAACATTTACATTAGGGTAATCAATTCTACTCTCTCTCTCTCTCTTTTACTTATTCATACTTTATCTCTCTAGAGCTCCATACTTACTCTCACGCCGGAGGTTGGTCCTGGGATACATTCCCGGGACGAGTCTAACGGACGCTTCTGTCTTACAGGTAATCGAAGGACAGAAGTATACGAAGGAACATCTAGAATCCGAAGGACAATCAAAGTCCGAAGGATTCATATTGCTTGTTTGGGATAGTCGCAAGATTTTACCTCAACAAATTGGCGCCATCCGTGGGACCCGTCATTCACTCTACCCTTGCTAAGAGATGACAGGTCCTACCCCCATAACACCCGAAGGAAGTGGAAGAAACAATGAAAACAATTCTCACCACAGCATTGAACAAATACAAAACCAAATCTCTGCACTAAAAGCTCTCATCCAAGAATACAACACCGGAGCCGAAACACCGATCAAACCAATCCAACTTGACTTCGACGACGGCGAGTCGCAGGATAACGGAGCTAAAAGAGACGAAGAGAATGCCGTTGATGATTTATCTAAACCTTTTAAAGCAGCGTCCAAAAGCCCCTTTACTCGAAGAATCCTGGACTTCTCCAGCCCCAAGAATGCCCGATATGTGATGCCGGCCCACTTGAAATTGTACGACGGATCTTCGGATCCGGACGATCACATCACTAGATTCGAAGGGGCTGATCAGTCGGGCTCATGGCCCATGCCGATATGGTGCATGATGTTCCAGCAGACTCTTGACGATGCGGCAAGAGGATGGTTTGACAGTTTACCCAGGGGAAGCATTGACGGATGGGATATACTATGCGAACAGTTTGTGCAAAGATTCGCCCTTCGCAGGAAATGCATTAGAGATCCTACTGAAATCACAAAAATCACCCGGTTAGCCAATGAGACCCTTTCTGAATTCAAGGAACGATGGACTGACAAAGCAAGCCGTATATCAGGAGTTCCGGAAATCATGCAAATATCCTCCTTCATAGACGGATGTAAGTGCCCAGAGTTAGCCAAAAGATTCTCCGAAAAGATCCCTAAAACCGTAACTGAAATGATGATCAGAGTAGATGACTTCATCAGATCTGAAAAAGCCTATCGGACAGCCGAGATACCTCGGGGAGAAAGAGCAGACAATTATAGGAAGGAGCAGCAAAACCCTTACCCCAGGAATGATCGCAGCTACCACCAACCTCCATTTCGGGGAGACCGTCGACGTGGAAACTACCGGGAAGAATACAAACCACGCCGAACCGATCATTTTGCGCCTTATGTTCCGGCAAGGAATGACCAAACCAATCGAGCTGACTATCGGAGTGACTACCGGCGCAACGACTTTGCCCGACGAGACACCCGTCCAATAGATCTGAACGTCCTTACTAAGGCTCCTAAAGAAATCTTAGCAACTGAACATCAGCTCCGGCTTCCCGCACCACCACCTTTACGGGGAAGACCCTCAAGGGAAAATATGGACAAGTACTGCGACTATCACGGGGAGAAGGGACATTTGACGAATGATTGCCACAATCTGAAAGAGCAGTTGAAAAAGGCCATGGAAACGGGTAAATTGGATCACCTGATCAGAGATGTTAGGCAAAGAGACAGAGCACCACCAAGAGGTAACACCCAAACCAACCAAGGACGCATCATCAATATGGTTCGATATAAAGAAAACGAACGAAAATGGAAGACTACGGAAAGGGAAGAGAAATGGATGAATGCTCCGATTAGTTTCCCTCCAATACTGCCTGGGGATGTTTCTGACGAACCTTTAATAGTCGAAGCAGAGATAGAAGGTTATACTGTCCGGAGGGTCTATGTTGATCAAGGTGCCTCGATAGAAGTGATGTACGAACACTGCTTCCTTAACCTCGATTCTTCCATCCGCGCCCGACTGACCAAAACAAACACACCGTTGGTGGGATTCTCAGGAGAAACGATCAAGCCGTTGGGTAAAATTGAATTGGAAGTACGCTTCGGAAGTGAAGGACTTTATCGCCGCACTACGATGAAGTTCGCGGTTGTCAGATCCCCTTCTCCTTACAACATCATTTTAGGGCGATCCGGAATCAAAGAAATAAGGGCCATACCGTCAACAATACATGCCATGATGAAATTCCCAACACCCGGAGGGATTGCCACGCTGGTTACCCGTTCTATTATCATTTCAGAATGCAGAAAGTTAGAGGAAAAATTCCTGCTCAGAGAGAAGATGGAAGACGAGCTTCCTCCAGTGACAGCCGTGATAAGCAAGGACGAAAGAACCGAAGAAATTATGGTACATCCGGCTTATCCGGAGCAAATGGTGACGATAGGAAGAAACTTCTCTCCGGAAGGACGAAAGCGGTTGATCGAGTTGCTCAAAAACAACAAGGATGTCTTTGCGTGGGAACCGTCCGACATGACAGGTGTACCCCGGTGGATTGCCGAACATAAGCTCAACGTGAATGTAAATGACAAACCGATTGTGCAAAAGAAGAGGTTCTTTTCGGAAGAAAAGAACCAAGCTATCAACAAGGATGTGGAAAAATGGTTGAAGGCTAGAATCATCAGACCTGTCCGGTACCCCACATGGATCTCAAACCCAGTGCTAGTTAAGAAACCTGATGATAGCTAGAGGATGTGCATAGATTTCAAAAACCTCAATTCATCTTGCCAAAAAGATTACTACCCATTGCCGGAGATCGACTAGAAGATAGAATCAGTAATGGGGTTCAAATACAAATGCTTTCTAGACGCGTACAAAGGCTATCACCAAGTCCAGATGGCCAAAGAAGATGAAGAGAAAACTGCCTTTTACACGGACCATGGAACCTATTGTTACGTCAAGATGCCATTCGGGTTAAAGAACGCCGGAGCAACATACCAGAAGTTGGTTGACACGGCCTTCCGGTCACAAATTGGGCAAAATCTAGAAGCATATGTGGATGACATGGTCATCAAGAGCCGTACGGAGAAAGAGTTGCTGGCTGACATCGCAAAAACGTTCAATAACCTCCGAGAAATCAACATAAAATTGAACCCTAAAAAGTGCTCGTTCGGAGTAGAAGAAGGGAAGTTCCTCGGGTATATGGTGACTTCGGAGGGAATAAGAGCAAATATAACAACCTGCATTTTTCAGGTCTTTACTCAACCTCAAACTCGAAACTGTTTACTTTGGATATTTAAATTTTCACTTTTACGTGTACCCGTTAAGTCAAATCGCGTAACCCGAAAAATAATTTTAAACATAAGCTAGCATCAAACAAAATTTAGTCTATGTTAGATATGTAATATATGGCTTTTACAATCATGTTTTATGTGTCTATTTTATTTTATAAATTTCTACGTTTAACATCTATGTTAATATCATGCATGTAATAATCTACCACCAAATTTGTATCATCACTATATATACATACATATACTTATATAATTGTTTAAAAAAGAAAAAATGCATTTTGTCCTATCCTCTATATATTGTCGTGCCTTCTTTTTCTACTTTTGGTTATTGCAACATACTTTTTCCTATACATGTACAAATTGGTATAAAACTAATATCTATGCTAACATGTGAATGCTTGGTCATTCAATGTATTCTTTTGGCTCTCTTGGAGTTGGGATTCACGACAAACTCAAGGCTCAAGAGAAGTCTTACACCATTTAGATTAACCTAATACTATTAGACCAAAAAATTGCATTCAAGACTTTCTAAAAATACTAGGATATAAGTGTATACTACCTACTTCATTTCATTCACTTTTCAAAACAAATTTCACTCTCATATACGGCAGTAGTACAAGGGGGAAAAAACAAGGACAAGTGTTGGTGCTTTGGTCATTTAGTCAGGTGTTTTGAAGGCATTTTGGAAGCTTTGTTTTGGTGGATTCACTTGGGTTTAGTTAGATTTTTGGTTTCTTTTGTTTTCATCACTCATACACAACAACTAAGTAAGTAATCTAAATCTATTTTCATACATTTCATACTCATATTTCACCATTTATGTTCTTATGACATGCTAATATACACTTGCTATGTTGAAATTTTGCTTAGAAACTTTGAACCAAACACATACTCTTGCTGTCCTAAATACGCGCCACAAATATGTAATCAAATAAAATACTTACACAAATTTTTATGCAAATCTGGTTTAGGAGCACTTATATACATATGTTAGGATGTCTCACAAAAGTTTTCGTAATTTTATAAAATGATTTGCTATTTTTAATAAGTGATACGAGTTAATGACCTGCTGTTGCGCTTCTTTCTGAGTTCCGAATTCATTTAGTGAAAACAGCCCACTTCGAAACCTTTTGAGCTAAAATGGTAAACTAGAAAGTGTTAGGGGACATCTTAAATTAGGTCTAGGAAGTTGGATGGACACATGACGGTAAATAACGAGTAAAATATGGCCAAAAGAATGTAGTGTAACTTTCTAGTTTTCTGTCAGGTTTGACCTCCGAACCTAAAACTAATAAACTGGATCGATTGGTGCATGGTTAAAATATGAGGCTTACATATTTAAAAACTAAACTCTGAGTAGATAATTTTAGGCTTTTGAAACGCGTTATTTCATTGAGAAACGAGTGAGCTACGAGTCTTTTAAGTCGACAAAAGCTGTAGGAAATCCCTACCCGACGAGTTTAGTTTTTTTGACTCAAAAACTTGACCAAACCGACCCATTAAACATCATATCCTGTAGTTTTGGATAGTGGACATGTTTAGGTAAGCTTAGCCCCTCGAAACACACAAAACGGACCAAAATTGAATTAGTAAGGAACCCGCAAAATCTCCACAAAAATCTGTCATAACAATCTGGAACAGCAGCCCGTATTCTAACCAAATGACCTCGATAATCATGTCCACAGTAGCA
The DNA here is from genome assembly GCA_014162995.1 of Artemisia annua. Taxonomy (NCBI): domain Eukaryota; kingdom Viridiplantae; phylum Streptophyta; class Magnoliopsida; order Asterales; family Asteraceae; genus Artemisia; species Artemisia annua. Next base: position 24,807 of record LBNU01007421.1, read on the forward strand.
ATAACCTTCGTATTATGAGAGTAGACATTAATAGCTAAATTTAGAGACTTGAACGAGCAAAAACGGACTTAAAATGAGCAAGTTATGAATTATTGAAGTTACGAAAAACTAATTATTAATTTTCTGCACTAATTTATATATTCTTCAACAACTCATGTTCGGACCTATTTTTTTACGCACCTAAAGTCGGAACCATGAGAAACGCTTTTAATATTCTTACAGGCCTCACGGGATACAATACATAGGAACTTGAGACATGTCAAACCAATAAGTAATGAATTTATTTTAACGCTTCAAAGTTGGACGTAAATCACTTTTTATATACTTTTTACAAAATAGCCATTTAACGCCATAAAGTGCATTTTCTCATATTTCGAGTCGTAAAAACCTCATTACAAGTGTATACGAACCATTTTGCATTTTAAAACTCATATGCATATAATACATATCATATTTTTCTAAAACGACGTAATTATTTAGGTCGCGGTTAAGACTTTTGGGTTACGTTTCAAGCTTGCACGTTTGATTCGTTATCATTGCAATACCATATTAAGGTGAGTTCTCGTAGCCCCTTTTTCATAATGTTTTTCCTTAGGGGAAAATGGTACTCAAATGGTGTTTTAACTGTTTTTATGCTGTGATACAATGTTTTCATGTTTTTGGACAATATGTGTGTTTGATTGCAATATGTGACCCATTGTGATGACAAATTGTGTTTCATGTATGCGCAACTGTTTAACTCCGTTTGGAGCCGAAACAATTTGATAGTACTATCTGGGGTAGCTCCCCACTATTAGTAACATGTGTGTAACATTATGGGTAGGTTCAGTTGTCGCTAGCACTGTGTTTCATTTATATGCATATATTCGTATATCTTGCTCACTATTGTCCTACGCTATACTATTTCACAGCATCGTGGTTTAACTCTTAAACCTACGAGCTCACCAACTTTATGTTGACGTTTTCGAGTATCCATTTTCAGGTATTAAGAATGATGTTCCACTAGAAGGTTGAGTATTGGCCTGGCTTAGCAGACATAAGACAAGACTCTTTGGGTTGTGTTTTCCCGAGAAGTTATGCATTGGGAATGTTTCCCTTAAGACTTGATTGTTGTGAACTTATGTAGTAAGACTTGTATTCTTCCGTATTATGGGATCATTGTAACTTTGACCTTTGTTGTGATGTTATGAATTTAGTATTTCTCTATTATGACACCATGTGTTCTTGATCTTGAAGTCACACCCATTAAATGACATTCCGCTGCGCCATTTTTGGGGGTGTGACAGCAAACCCCAAGAAAACCCGGGCAATAGCCGATATGCAATCACCAAAATCCCTTAAGGAAATGCAAAGTTTAAGCGGCAAGCTTGCCGCCCTGAATCGTTTCTTATCTAAATCAGCTGAGAAATCTTTACCTTTCTTCGAAACGCTCAAAAATATCACTAAGGAAAACCGAGATGCGTACCGATGGACAGAAGAAGCCGAAAGGGCCTTTCAAGAAATGAAGAAGATGATCTTAGAGCTCCCTTGCCTAACGACAACAAAGCGAAAGGAAGATCTATATTTATACCTAGCGGCAAAGGAAGCAATAAGTGGGGTAATAATGGTAGAAAGGGACGGACGGCAGCGGCCAGTACATTATGTAAGCCGGACACTACACGAAGCCGAAAGGAGATATGCACCGGTAGAAAAGTTGGCTTTAGCACTCTTACATTTATCAAGAAGGTTACGAAGGTACTTCGAAGCCCACCCCATCAAAGTAATAACGGATCAACCTATTAAGCAAATACTTAGCAAAGCAGAGGCCTCCGGACGATTGGCCAAATACACCGTCGAGCTTGGGGCGTACAACATCACCTATCTGCCTCGGAATGCAATCAAAGGACAGATATTGGCTGATTTCATTAATGAGATACCCATCGGACCACCCGAAAGGGGTTCGAAAGAGGGGGGCATGGAGATATGTGATATCTCCCTAGACGAAGAACGGATACTATATACGGATGGAGCATCCAGCAAAAAAGGTTCCGGAGCAGGATTGGTACTTATTAGTCCGAACAAAGAGGAATACACCTATGCCCTTCAGCTGAATTTTGAAGCTACCAATAACGGAGCAGAATACGAAGCATTGCTAGCAGGATTAAGAATTGCAAAAGACATGCACATTAAGGCATTGGACGTACGAGTGGACTCAAATTTGGTGGCAAGCCAGATCAATGGCGACTTCACGGCCTACACAGAAAGTATGACGAAGTATCTTGCTAAAGCAAAGGAGTACATAGCTTGCTTCAATCGTTTCAAAATCAAAAACATCTCAAGGGCTCAAAATCAGAAGGCCGATGTGTTGAGCAAGTTGGCGTCCGTAGCATTTGACCACCTGACGAAGGAAATTTTAGTCGAAGTTTTGGAGAAACCGTCCACCGAAGAAGAAATAATCAATGCAATTGTAGAAGAAGAAGAAGAAAATTGGATGTCCCCTATCATTCGCTGTTTGGAAGAAGGGATTTGGCCGGAAGATCAGAACGAGGCTCGAGCGCTTCGGATGAAAATAAGCCACTATACTATGATTGATGGTGTGTTATTCAAAAAATCATACCTAGGGCCAATGCTAAGGTGCGTAGGACCACTCCAAGCTAACTATGTCATCCGAGAGGTGCATGAAGGAGCCTGCGGAATGCACTCCGGACCACGATCTGTGGTAGCTAAGCTCATGAGGCAAGGATACTATTGGCCAACTATGCACCGGGACGCCAGAGAAGTCATCCGGAAGTGTGACTCATGCCAAATACACGCTCCGGTCCCTAAGCTGCCAAAAACAGTCCTAACCTCCGTCATGGCGCCATGGCCTTTCTACCAATGGGCGATGGACATATTGGGGCCCCTTCCCGAAGCCCCAGGCAAAGTCAAATTCGTAATCGTCGCGATAGATTATTTCACTAAGTGGATGGAGGCAAAGCCGTTGGCCAAGACCACCGGAAAAGAAGTAAAGAAGTTCGTGTGGGACAATATAGTTTGCAGGTTCGGGTTGCCAAAGATTATTGTCACAGATAATGGAAGTAATTTCATCGGTGATCCATTCAAAAGTTGGTGCGAAAGGTTGAACATCACTCAAATTAACACGGCCGTGGCACATCCGCAGGCCAACAGGTTAGTCGAAAACAAAAGCTTAATGAAGGGATTCAAGTCCTGGTTGGGACGAGAAAGAGCCGGATGGGTCGATGAGTTACCAAACGTACTATGGGCCTTCCGAACTATGCTGAAGACTAGCAACGGAGAAACACCCTTCAGTCTAACCTACGGAAGTGAAGCTGTCATTCCTGCCGAAATAGGTATGCCCACCTTTCATACCATGATGACCAACGCCCAGAATAACGACGATGAGATCAACTTGAATCCAAACCTACTAGAGGAGCGAAGGGAAATGGCGGCAATAAGAGAAGCTAAGTATAAAAAGAAGGTGGAACAGTACTATAACCGTAGGGTTCGTCCGGAAGCATTTAAGGTGGGAGATTTCGTGTACCGAAAGAATGAAGCTAGCCGAGTGGAAGATTTGGGAAAGTTAGGTCCTAATTGGGAAGGCCCCTATCGCATCGTCGAAGCTTATCAGCATGGCGCCTACAAGCTCCAGACTATGGATGATGTGGAAGTACCTCGAACTTGGCACGCAATCAACCTTAAGAAATGTTTTATGTAGCCTATGAAAGAAGCGTTGTAAGGCCATGAGCCATCTTTATCAATGAAAATTTCCTTTACTAAAAAACATGCTATTTCTATTACTAAGGAAAGACCTATTGGCACAAGTTGCCAAAATTACAAACCCCAAGTGGGTCCTACGGCCAAGTGCCTATCGGCACAAGTTGCCCCAAATTACAAAACCCCAAGTGGGTCCTACGGCCAAGTGCCTATCGGCACAAGTTGCCCCAAATTACAAAACCCCAAGTGGGTCCTACGGCCAAGTGCATATCGGCACAAGTTGCCCAAATTACAAACCCCAAGTGGGTCCTACGGCCAAATACCTATCGGCACAAGTTGCCCAAATTACAAACCCCAAGTGGGTCCTGCGGCCAAACGCCTATCGGCACAAGTTGCCCCAAAATACAAAACCCCAAGTGGGTCCTACGGCCAAACGCCTATCGGCACAAGTTGTCCAAACCACCAGACCCCAGGAGGGTCCTGCGACCAAATGCCCGTCGGCATAAATTGCCCTAATGACCAGACCCCAAGAGGGTCCTACGGCCTATTATCTATCGGCAAAAATTGCCCAAGTTACAAAGCCCCAATTGGGTCCCGAACAAATACCCCAGTAGGCTTCGAAATATATAAAAAATATATATAACACCAAATAGGCCTTGAACAAAAAATCCTTAACGGGTTTCAGGAATCATCCCTTGCGAATTCCGGGCGACACCCACAATCACAAGTCCGAAGAAATAAATCGTGGAAAATAAACTAAGTAAAATGTAACTCATTTTTAAGCTAACAATATAATGTATACGTTAAACGCTTTAAAGGATGGAAAAACAAGTAATCAATTAAGAAAAAGTTCGCATATCCATTCAAAAAAGATAGTTACAGTACGCGGCAGCACAGCGGCCCCGAAGTAAAATAAAAAAAAAAAGAGAGAAGAAAAGAGCCGGGGCATCACTAAGCCCCGGACACATTACGAAAAAGACAAGGTTCATGATAACAGCTTCAAGAGGAAATCCGGAATGCCGAAACCCATAGTCTAAATGGCAGCATCCGATTCCCGACGATACAAAAACCCCAGTACTTCAAACATCAAGGACGGTCAATAAAGCTTCACATAGAGTTGGCAATACCTAGATCCATAGTCTAAATGGAGGTATACCCACTCTATCAACAGTAGAAAAGATCATACGGCAGTGGTGGTGGTGTCTTGAGCAACGGAAATTTGAACCTCTGGATTCTCCTGGCCAGTTAAACCTCCTGATTCAGATGCTTCGACAATTGGCCTCTCTGAAGGGCCCTCGCCGGAAGCATCAAGTCCCGTTGCCTCGACCGACGGCTCTTGAGTAGAGCCCGAACCAGAAGCATCAACAGGAGGTATCAAAGTCAGCTGAGAAGGAGCAGGAGATGGAAACATTTGCATAAGTTCTTTGAAGGAGCGGAAGCAGGTCTTACGGATCCTCTGAATGAATGGATATTCTTGATTAAGGGCTTGATCATACAAAGTTTGATACTTTTGATCAGCCTCCATGTCCAGATCCTCCACATCTTCCAAAACCTTCATCGCATCCTCCGGCTCTAATCCAAGATTCGCCCCATCAATAAGCCCCGACTGATAATATAAACTAAAAGGCTTGGCTAAAGCTTCTCTGAACTCATGGCTACCCATCAAATGGCGTATAACCTCCGGAATAAATTCATTCACGATCCTGTTACGATCGATCTCCACATTTCCGGAAGAAATAGCCAACTCCTGATAATCTTTCCGAAGCTCTCGGCAGGTCTCCTCTTCAGCCTTCAAGGCCAACTGAGCTTTAGCTAGCTCCGTCTCCAGTGAACTGATCTTCTCAGCTTGACCCTTCGACACCTCCCTCCAGTTTTCCTTTTCTATCTCCAAGTCCGAGACCCTACTATTCAGATTCTCATTTTCCTCCTTCAACTTTCTAACACCTTCAGATTCCTCCGACGCACAACTGGCATGAACCTCCCTCAAACTCTCCAAATCCGTTTGAACCACCTCCAACTTCTTCGACTCCTCTTCAGCCCTGCGGACACAACCCTTGTGAGTGGCGGATAGCTTGTAGTGATGTTCCCTCAGGCTTTCAAATCGGTAAAGAACATCAGCAAAGGCAGTGGATGTCTTTCCCAAAAATAGCCAAGAACGGTTAATCGCCCTCGCATCATCATGAGCATCTAAAAATCTCTCCTCACCAGGGGTGGCTAGATGGACCATCATGTCCCTGCATATGCTAGCATTGTTCATCCTATCCCCTCCCTTCACCGACCAATCCAGAACAAAAGCTTCGTCGGAAGAGTCAATCTCAATGTCAACATTCTCCTCTTCAGTCGTTTGTTTCCCTCGGTCAGAAGAACCTGCTTGAAGATCACCTGAAAAAGCGAAGATAATGTATAAGGATTGGCAAAACAATAAAGTAGCAAGTCTAAGAAATTCCGAAACGCGCTGGCACCTGTGACTCCGGACGGTATCCCAGTGGCTGGAATCGAACGAATAGGATCAGGATTAGCGACCTCCGTCGAATCCAAGTCCACAACCTCGACGTCCTCCTCCGTCCGGCTCTTCTTCCCCAAGCGAGAAGAGATTTTGCTCCCCGCCCTCTTGCTCCCAGCAAGGGAACCGCCAGCCGAACCCGAAGGCCTCTGTCCCCCAGCCTCACCGACTGCTCCAGCTTCTTGTCTTTGTCTTTGGCCGACAACACTTTTTCACTCGGAACTTCAACCTCCAACATCTCAGTGGTTTTCTCCGGAACATTTTCGTTCGACTCCAACGGAGGTGTTAAGTGCATCTGAACCACCTGACCCTCCGGAAGCTTCTCACCCCTGACCACATTCACCTTCTTACGAAGGGATGGTTTCCTCAGATAGTCAGCCATCGTAACACCTGCAAATATATAAAAAAAAAAAAGAGAGGGAGAAGTCAATAAGACAACAAGTGGATAGAAACACCCACACGTGTATAGGGGTAAGTAAGCATGTACAATATGAAGGAAAAGAGGGAAAAAGAAAAGTTGAAAAACTACAACACAAATGACAGAGGCTATACCCCTTCCTTTTTCATCCCTCAGAGCCGCTCGATATCCCGGAAATCTCCAAAACGAAGACAAACCCAACATATAATAGAAGTCGTGAGGAACTTGAAAAGGCTCAATGATTTCCTCGGCTAGGCGCTCGGCATGATCAAGATTATAATCCTTCGGAAACGGATCAAAAACGTCTGAGTCATGATGCCTCCAAGGCATAGCAAAGGGGATAGCACGCCTATCTATCAAGAAAAACTCTTCCTTCCAACCCTTCAAGCAAGAAGGAAAATCGCCGAAGCAAACTTTCCTTTTCGGCCCGGACCTTTTTTCAAACGAAAACCAACTGCCTTGTTTACTTAACTTATAAAAAACCCGGAACAAAGAGGTCGTCGGAGGAATGTCTAAGCTCCGGCTATAAACCTCAAAAAGGGTCAGTCGATGTAAGCCAAGAGGAACCAACTGAGAAATGTGAACTTTGAAATATTTTATAACATCCAATAGAAAGGAGGAAAAGGGAACGTTAAGCCCTCCTTCAAAAAAGTACTCAACATAAAGGCCAATTGCGTTGTCCGGTATTTGATCCATCGACATACCACGAGGAGGAACCCTCGGATTAAGATCATGGGGAATCCCAAAAGAATTAACTAATGCCAAAACATCCGACGGACGAGTCTTCGAAAATTTCCGGGCTACATCAAATTTCTTCGGGTCACGTCTTACGGAAGTGTCGTCATGACTCGCAGATACAGAAGATTCTGACATGATGCGGGAAGGAAGGAAAGGGTATAGCCGAAACAAAACACTAAAAAGTAGATGTCGCGGAACGATACGTACCTCGCGGAATAAGCAAACAAAAACGTTGAAATAATCGTTCGGATGAACCGGAAGAAAAAAGGGCTGTCAGACAAACACACGTCTAGAAAGAAATTACAGTGGTAAAAATGAGAAGAAGTGATCTATTTATAGGGGAAAATAAGGGCGCGAAAAGACGTGTCGTTTACCTAGTTGACGTGTCATCATCTACAACCACACGATACGAGAACGTGTATACGTGTCACCCACTAAGAAACCCGGTAAAAACGCCGGCGCTCCTTAAACGACACATTAATTACTTTTAACTCTTATACACGTACATAACTCGACAAAAACACGTCATATCCCCCGGAAAACGACAAAAACACGTCATATCCCCCGAAAACGACAAAAACGACAACTTTCGAGTATCATACCATCGGTATAACCGATACTATGATACTGAGGGGGACATGTTGGCGTATGTGTCCTCCGGACCATAGCCGAACGGAACAAACGCCGAACGATCCGAATCTAAACAAAGACAATCAGATATCCGAAACCCTGATATCCGAAAGGCCTGAGCAATATCCGAATGGCTCCATATATATGAAGAACTAGACATCCTCCGGAAGATTTGGCAATGACGTCGCGTAATCTATACTGGACGAGCCTTAACCTCCGGATAAGCAGCAATCAGACAGTCAACCGACCAAGTGAACTAAGCGAACTAAGTGAACTAAGTGAACCCAAGTACAACAAAGTACAGCAAAGTACATGTTAGTGTAATTATCTCCACTAACCCAACAAATGTGCACAAATTGTCTCCCAAAGTACAAGACCTCTCGCCTATATAAGGAGAGGTAACANTAGGGGTGTTATCGGGTCGGGTTGTCGGGTTATCGGGTGTATCGGGTCGGGTTGTATCGGGTTTTGGACTAAAAAAATATAACCCGCAACCCGACCCTATAAGGATTCGGGTTATCGGGTTCGGGTCTTATCGGGTTCGGGTTATATCGGGTTAGGTTATCGGGTCAATTCGGGTTGGCATAATTTTTATACAAAGAAAAAATAATAAGCCATTTTAGTTGTGTATGGTCTGATGGAGAAACAAAATAAATCGAATAGTTGGCAGTAGTAACAATTTTATAGATGGTCCAATCCATAAACATTGTGCTTAAAAAGTGGCAGTAACAAAAAAATACGTAGTAATAAGAAGGCATAATGCATTACGTAGACCACTAGTTTCAGTATCACTTGCAAATTCGTTTAGTTCATTAAAAATCTTGAAGAATATAAAACGTTTTTCTTTGATTTGTATGAAAAATCCAACACTAGGCAAAGTACTTGTAAATTCTTTTAAACTGTAATTCATTAAAAAAACATTAGTATATATAAAACTTTCTTCTTTGATGAATGAGAAATCCAACAGTAGGCGAAATAAGAAGCAAAATGTAACAAACAACATTCTAAACAATAATAAAATTATTCATTAATTAATGTATAGAAAATTTTGGGTCTTATCAGCTTTTAGGATCTGATCTATGCTAAAAGATTAGTATCTATGCTTTTTGAATTTATGGTATGCTAAAAGTTTAGATGCTGGTTGTAAATTGTAACCATCAAAGATGAAGGTACATGCCTAGACATTTTCAAAGACGTTAATGACGAGACACATGATGAAGGTCTAATAGGAAAACCGTAAATTTGCATATGTGTACGTACAGTGATACAATTATCGGGTTATCGGGTTGAACCCGAACTNTATATAAGGAGAGGTAACATTCACATTAGGGTAATCAATTCTACTCTCTCTCTCTCTCTTTTACTTATTCATACTTTATCTCTCTAGAGCTCCATACTTACTCTCACGCCGGAGGTTGGTCCTGGGATACATTCCCGGGACGAGTCTAACGGACGCTTCTGTCTTACAGGTAATCGAAGGACAGAAGTATACGAAGGAACATCTAGAATCCGAAGGACAATCACAGTCCGAAGGATTCATATTGCTTGTTTGGGATAGTCGCAAGATTTTACCTCAACAATGACTATGTTGTTGTTTTGACAACAAAACCTAGGATGGGATAAAGGTCAACCTGACACTAGTTGGGTTTTTATGACTTTTGTTTAATTTGTTGGGCCCAAATCCCAATTATAAGAGGATTTGCTGAAATTCTCATAAAATGTTAAGTTTTATATGATTAAGAAATTTCTATATAGGTGAAAGTGAATGTAATAAAAGTTTGATTTGTTGAAATAAAAGTTGATTGTGCTGAAGTAGATCTTCAATGTAAATTACTCGTATGTTCTAGAACGCTTTTTGAAATTTTGTAGTATAACTTTAGAATTTGACGGTGTCACTCGAAGAAAGAATGAATTCAATGACATTTATTGGTTGTGGTATGTGAATGCGGCATGCTGTGAAAAAAGTTACAAGATTTCGTTTTGTTGGGATGACAATATCACCTCTGGTTAAGCAATTGTTGGAGGGCGGATACTTGTAGGGCGGATACGTTATCATCAACATTGAAAAATCAAATTGTTGTTTTTTTGAACGGCAATTTTATTAAGACACTCTAGCAAGACGCTAGAGGAAAGAGAAACAACAAGTTACAATAAGCCATTACAAGCCATTCTTGGATTTTGAATCTAACCAATCCATAACGGAGTTGATTTATTAAGCCTATTTCTAATCCAAGAATAAGAGAGAACCTTGATTTCTTCTTCTAAGATGTCTTTTCGAGTTATTGTTAGTTTACTGCAGTAACATCTTCATCGTTTTCTTTTTCATTGCTCATGATCGTTTGCAATGCGAGGAAATTTAACGATTGTTTGGACTGTGTCTCACTTAAACACTTTACTCTTATTGTCAATGTGCTAATTTCATACATTAATTAGACTTATTGCGTTATGTCAAGTTGGTAAGAAAGAAAGATAGTTACTCCTAAGTTATAGGTATTAATGAATGTCCGAATTTGTCTGTTTAATCTGGAATTTGTGATTTATATTAAACTTTTCTCAATGTCTCGTATCCTAAAATTTACTAAAACCCTAATTTTCATTTTTTATTTAAAACCGATTCATTTAAATTTTTATTTAATTAAAATGGTTAATGTTATAAAAACTCGTGTGGATTTGTTTTGGTCGTGACTCGTTACGGACTCGGTCAACTCACCGAGTCAACTCGGTTGACTTGGTGAGGGTTTATTAATTTTGATGTTTGTTTAGTTGGTTTGATGTTATTGTTGTTGTTTATGGACTTGGATTTGATATTGGGGTTGAAAATCTTGTGCTCAACTACTTATTTATAAACCTCTGGATTACACTCATGACTCAACCGTAGTGTTGACTTGTTAGCATGTTTTATCTCAGGTAACTAATTGAATGATTGCATATTTGTGGGCACTAAGGAGTGGCTAAAGACTTTTGGATGGCTATCTTTGGCTACTTATCTATCTTTACTATTTTTCACTATGATATCATTCGAAAAGCCTTTTGAACTGTGTTTTGTTTTCCGCTGCAAACTATATTATATTTTCGCTGCTACTTATGTTTTGAGGGTCTTTTGAACTCTGAATATTTTATAATCTAATCGAATGATATGTTTTATTTAAAACATCCCGTTATGAGGTCGTTTCTATGGATGTGACTGTCGTACCCCTCGAGTAGCACCCCAAACTCAGTTCCGCTGCCATTATCCGAGTTGGGGGTGTTACATACAACCACCCGCACGGTGCACTCTTAGAAAAGTGATACAAAGGAGTAGCAAGACCAACTACTCATTACATGTTGTGTTGGGTTTAGTTTTCACCGTATGCTATTGTTGATTTCTCACTAATTCTTTTTGTTCCACTTTACGAGACACTAAATAATGAAAATGTTAACCTATTCAAATGAGTGATCGTATATTTGTATGAGTGGCAACAAATACTTAGGACGGAACTAGGACATTAACAGACAAGGCGCATTTAAGGAAAATTAAACAAGATTAGAAACATAATTTCTTTGGACACGTGCATTTAGGAAAAATCAAAGGTTTTTACCAAAGTGAATACTACATCACAAAAATCCACGGGTGCCCTGGACGCGCCCTAGTTCCACGTAATACTTATCGTCCGCGTGTCAGTGTTAGTGTTGTCACATATAAACTTTTTGCGAATACTTGTCAACAAACTCAATAATAGCATGATGCAAATTTTTAATCATCAAACAAATACGTAAATCAATAAATAGTCAAACAGAATGAATATATATTAAATTAGGGCAAAATGATGAAATTGTAAACACTAAGTTTGAAAATATCAATTACCTGATATATGTTTCCGGCGAGATGATTATCACCAAGTCGTTACCTTACGTCATCGTTCCTAGCACTGCGAGGAATCACACATTGGCCTAGCTTTATATACGGTGGCTTTTGGGCCCAGATTTAAATAACTTTGAGTAAATTGTAAAAATCGTCCTTTTGGTTTGGCCAAGTTGTATATTTCGTCCCTAACCTTTAGGCACCGTCTATCTAAGGAACTTTGGGTTGCAAATTTCGTCCATGTCCAAAGTAAAATGACTAAAATGCCATTGTCAAAAATTGCAGCCAAAGTTCTTCAGGTGGACGATGTCTGCACTTTCGAAAGGTTATAGATGAAACCTGCAATTTGATCAAACTACATGAATGATTTTTGAAATTTACTCAAGAAATTTTATATAAAATATTCTTTTCATATACATTAAGGAAGCTTTTAAATAATTAACTTAAATAAATCCATCTCAAGTTACGTGTTTACTTAAAAAATCAGATAAGAAGAAAATAATAATAATTTGATATAACAAATGTCTAAAAATTTGCTATTTGGTACCACTTACCAAGATTTTTCTATATTTTGTTATCTTTTGAAGCCTTAAGCAATGGGCTAGAATTTCATATGGGTTTTTAAGGTTAAAATACGGTGAGAGACAATATTATAGAGGTTTTACGTGTTAAAATTCAATTTTTGAGGACTTACAAATTTGGATTTTGCTCATCATAAGAATTTGTGAGGACTTCGCGGAACCATGTAGCCCGATAGAAAATTGTCACATCACCAAATTAAAAAAAGAAAAAGAATATTGTCATTTTCCTCTATTTGGTTCTCGAAAAAACTTACGAGGATGTCGTAGAGTGGGTGGATGCCGCAAGTAGAGTCACATGACAATTTTCTATTGGACCTTCCATGGAGTTCTCACAAGTTTTAACGAGGACCATGTCCAAATTTGAAAATCCTCACAGATTGGTCTATAACGTGTGGAGCTTCTCTATTCATCTTGTGTTGTAATTCTCTCTCAGTGAAATTTGTATGGGTGATGTCGCGTTTGTAAACCTTGCAAAGAAGTTTTACAATCTCTTAGGCAGTGTACCTAACCGTTGTAGTGTAGTATATTTAAGTCCGGGGGATTGATCGTTCTCTAGGAGAATAGTGTCGTTAGGTCAAGATGTATGACGAGATAGGTCTGGAGGTGAGAGATGATTCTTTTGTGTTTTTATATTTTTTAGAAAGCAAGTAAAAATCTCGATTTTGAAGGAGTGGGCGAAAGTAGTTGCTAGTCAACTAACCCAAAAACTAATATAATTATAAAATTAAATTAGACTAATTAAAACAGAAAACTAAAGTGGTGACTACTTATGAGGAGGAAAACACATTCAACTAGATATAATTACTCCATAGTTATCTCATACTGATTTGATGAATTGTCACGTCCTTGGTTTAAGTGTTGTATTCTTTAATATTGGTCGTGGGGAGGTGCCGAAGTCCCCATCTCTATGAATCTTAGTCTCCCCTAAATCCCTTAAAGTCTATTAAGTTATCTAGGATTTACAAGCCGCAATTCACGCAATAAATACAACGAGAAAAACTAATAGTTCACTCTACGGTTGCGTTCTAAGATGCTCAAGCTAGTTGCATATAAGAGGTTAACACGAGGCAATCAACTCAACAAGAGACAACAAATCAACACTCAATAACAAGGTTTCACTAGATTTAAGCAAACACAAATAAACTTAAGCTAACATGTTAAAGCAAAGAAAAGATAAATACATAATCAAACAATACATAGACATATCGAATGATTAAAGGGAATACTTATCTTTATTGAAACATGAAGTTCAAGGGCTGTAAAAGCCTTACAATAGCAGTAAAAATGTCTAGGGTTTCCCTCTCCAAAGGGTTACACGAATTAATGAAAAAATGCGAAAGTATATATAGATTTACAAATGTGACGCCGTCAGCTCGCCATGTTTAGGGTTTCGTCTTGTGCAAGTCACCGTTATGACGACGTCAGGAATACCTTGAGGCCGTCACTTGTTAATTCTTCTGGACCGTCTCTTTCTAGATTAACACGTGACTCCCATCTCTAATTTGTACCTGACGGCGTCAGGTTGTAGAATCTTCAAATTCTTCTGAAGCGTCACTTGATAAACTTGAACAAAAAAATCTAGCTTTATAAACAAGGGACGGCGTCACGTTGTAGCCTGTGACGTACGTCCAAAAAGTTCCGATTTCCAGATTTTTCGTCCCATGTACCTAAAATATAAAAAAGAAACAATTTGAGGCAATATTTGATCATACTTATACAATTTTGGGATTAAATGACCCCTTAAAAAGGTTCCAAATAAATCCTTATCAATGGGCTTGATGTGAAATGGAAAGTCATGATCGCCTTACACAATTTTAGGCATATAATGTATCATTAGCTCATAAGTGTATTGAACATTAGGTTACAATTTTAATTATGTGTTATCTACAAAGATGTAGCGAAATCATTATGACTTTCCATGAACAACTTCCATGATCTAGTTAAGGTATTTACAAAGATCTAGCAAAAGCATCATAAGTTTTTGTAAACAACTTCGATGAGCTGGATGCAAGAAAGAGATCAAGTTAAAAGGATAGACGATGTAACTGTCGTTAACCAACAGGGGCTTAACGTGTAAATTATAACGGAATACACTTAACACCCGTTAAGAAAAGGACCATTCATGTTATTCTTTGGCAGCAATAGGGACGATACTTGCAACTTTTAAGTTTGAGGGATGGTAGGTGAAATTTTCGTCAAACCACAAGGGCCATTTTTGTAATTTACTCTTTGTTAAAAGAGTTTTGCGATATCCTCCTATTTCATGTGCCTACTTATCTTTCTACACACACTAACATATATTTTTTTTTCACTCATTATCTCTCTATATCCGAACCGTCAACATTTGTTAGGATCCTGTGGGTAGGAAGATAAGTAGGAACAAAGAGTAGGAAGATATATCATTTCTCTTGTTAAAAACCTAGAATTCTATGTAGCTCGATCTTGATGGTATCGTTTTCCACAAATTTACCACAACGAGTTAATATTTTCATTCTTTTGAGTCGTATCATTCCTAATTATTAACAAAACTGTTTTTATAAACATCCTATGAGCTATTTTCGATAGCGAAAGGTTGTGTTAATGCAAATAACTTATCGTGCGATCAGCAGTTGATGCCATTTCTCAACGACCACCGGAAATGTGACAAAAGTAAGAAAAGAAGCAAACATTCATCACAGTGAGTCTTGGAATCGCGATGAAAGTCTTATCATATGTGTTGTATAAACTATAAAGATTAAAATGAATTATACAATGATTAAAAAAAATAAAAACCAATCCTCAAATTAGAAAAGATCAATAAGTAATATCATTCCTCAATTCTTGTTCAAACAGTTAAGGTTTTTTTTTTTTTATTATTATTTTTTTTATTTTTATT
>LBNU01007422.1:3403-17159 GCA_014162995.1 Artemisia annua
TTTTTTTTTTTTTTTTTTTTTTTTTTTTTTTTTTTTTTAAAAAAAATAAAACATACACAAACACATGTAAAAAACGTTCACTGTGACTTTATTTTCGTATTTTTTACAAAATTATTTGTGTTTTAAAACCACGTATAATAAGACCTAGTTGCAAAATTGTTAATTATTTGTGGCCCAACAGAGTTTAAAACCCAAGTTAGGCCAAAAAAAAAAACACATATAGAAAACGCTGCCGTCTTCTTCTTTTTGTGCAGCCATCTTCTTCCTCCATCTGCAAAACAAGGAGAAGAATGAAAAGAAAAAGAAAAAAAAAGAACACACACATAAACGCAAACACAACATACAAATACAAACACAAACACAAACACAAACACAAACAAACCCACAAAAAAAAATAAAAAAATCAATGGCGTCGTGTGAATGGGATGGTGCGAGCAGGTTTGGCGCCATACTTGGTATGGTGCGCCATTCTTGTTTTTGGTGCCGTTCTTTGGCACAAGGGTTTGGCACGACCGTACCTTTCCCTCTTAAAGGAAGGAAAGTGAAAAAGTTTACTGCCACATAGTATGATTTGGGTGATTTTGGAAGTAAAGTATTTCCTCTCAAAAATGGGAGGAAAATGTTTACTCCTACTTTACTTCCCTTTTCTTTATTATGAAAACTTAAAAACACAACGGTAGTATACTAGTTTATTAAATTCATGGATCAAACAAATGAATAGAAGAGTTATTTTATACATGACAAAAGTAAGGGAACGATTTTTATCTAAATAACAAATCATTCAATTTCAGTCATTTATTTTTTCATCAAATAAAAACTAAAATATTTCATAATCCGTTAATCATTACACAAAATTAGTTATACTATCGCGATGAGAACTAAATTATTTTTCTGTAGATATGTCGTTAGACAAAACAAATTGTACCGTTACAATAAGCTTTTTTTATTTATTTTTTATTTGTTTTTTTTAACAACAGGCGTTTATAATTACGACCACAAATATTACAATACATGGCAAGACTAAGCATACAACAAGATGATTGCATACAAGGACTCCCGGGACCACAAACCCATTATGGGCTAACACAACAAGCAACCTATCTTGCCTAAATGTTACATATGGCTCACACTTTGAGACCACTTTCATAATTGATGAAACACTTCCATAGATAGAACTAATGCCTTCCATGAAAGATACAAAACATGTAAATCTACCACATTAGACCTGGATACCAGGAGCCTTCCACAAGCACTGAAAAGTTGTCCCAACATTTCATAATACTTATACTATAATCTTTGCAACAGTCAAACATTGGTACTAGCACAGAATATATCTCAAACAGCACATCAGACCTGGACATTTGCATACTGACATATTGAAGTTTCAACTGATCCTCTGATATACAGCCACACCATTTGCATATTTTGACCTCTATATTTGATAGGATCACTCATCCATTATTGCCATTCCATCTCGGTTTTCTTTCTCGATCTTCTTGTAATCCACTCGAAACTCTTAAGTTGAATATCTTGAACAATTTTATTTAAACTTGAAATTTTATTCTTAAAAACACGTTCATTCCTCATTTTCCAAATAAAGTACCTGGAAGTCCATATAACCGCTTGCCAAAGATGCAAAGAATAATTAGGAACATCAACATTTCCGTTAAGCGAAAACATTCCTCCAATGGAGAATGCATTGACACTCCCAACCTTCCACCACTATAAAAATATTTTCCCACACATTCATAGCAAAGTTACACATCACCAAGCTATGACCACATGTTTCCACCGCACTATCACAGCAAGGACACAATTTCGAATCCAAATCGATGCCTCTTTTATCTAGCTCCTCCCGAACCGGAATTCTACCTTTTAATAATCTCCAAAAGAATATGTTTACTTTCTTCGGCACCCATTTGTTCCATAAAGTTTCTTGACCCCCTTCTCGATCCTTAGTGTTCTTTCGTCCAACATTCTTGATAACTCATTAACCGTGAATACACCATTTTCTTGTAGCGCCCATTTCCATTGATCCCTACAATTCATAACAATCACAACATTTTGCAATAGATTTGTTAGTTCATCAAAATCCCTACACGCCCTCCCTCTAAGTTCTCTAACCAACTCTCATTCCTATTGCCACTCTCCATTCACCCGTTTCCCCATTTCCACCACCCTACCCTCCTTCCTACTATCTAAGTGATATAACTTAGGAAATCTATCACATAATCTTTCCCCACCAATCCATCTATCTATCAAAAACCCCACTTCCTTTCCATTCCCCACTACACCCTCAAAAGATAAAGGAAACTCTATACCAATCCCCTATAACTCCTCACCTATCCTAATAATATCACGCCATACCCCCACCCTTCTCGACCCCCTAACCCACTAACACTATGTAACCCGCCACTAACATCATGTATGCTTTTAATAACTCTAACCCATAACCCCCCCTCTTTTTTAAACCTCCACCACCATTTTCCTAAAAGTGGCCAATTTTTTGCCCTAAGTGACCCAATGTCTAACCCACCCAACCCTTTTGAGGCTAGCAACACATCCCATTTAACCCAAGATAATTTTTTTCCCTCACCCACCCCCTAAAAAAACTTTTTTCGAATACTTTCTAATTGGTTTATTACACTCAAAGGCACGCGGAACATCAAAAAGTAATACACGGGTATAAGAATATATTGTTTCTATAATTTCATTCCATGTTCCTCATGGGGTATAAATACAATGTAAGATGATGTGTACAATATATGGTAACCCTATCACTAGTGATGAGGCAAAAAGTGTTACGCTCTTAGGTGCTTACGCCTAGTGGAAGAGGTTTTTGATCCTTTCCCAAGCCTATGGTAATCTATTTGCTAAGGGCTAGTGTATGATTTCCGTGCTTTTTATGACTAGGGTGGAATAACTATTTGTTGTAATTACTTTTATATTAGTGTTAAATGACCCCTAGCTCATATTTTGATTGGAATAAAAGCTCATTTGCTTGAGGACAAGCAAATCTCAAGTGTAAGGGTATTTGATGAGGCGAAAAGTGTTACGCTTTTAGGGGGTCATTTAATCCCTAAATCGTTATTTTATGATCAAATATTGCCTTAAATCGTTCCTTTTGTCATTTTAGGTACTTTCAGGAGGAATTCTCGAAAACACTGCATTTTGGACGTTTTTGGAGCATAAAAGTGAAGAAAACGATAAAGTCTCAAATCAAGCTGGAATTCCTACCTGACGGCGTCAGGCTTTGGATGTTGATGCCGTCACCTAAAGATAAAAGGAGTGGATTCAGACTCTACTAGACGACCAAGGAAGGACTCAACATATTTACACCTGACGGCGTCAGGTGTTACAAGTCCTAGGCCGTCAGGTGTTAAGCTAAAGAGAGACGGCCCAGAAGGTTTTAAAGACTGAAGGCGTCAGAAGTAGATCTAGGTGATCTGACAACCCTAGACACGGCGAGTTGACGGCGTCAGGACTTATAACCTGACGCCGTCAGAATGTATTTTCTATATATATTTTAGGATTTTTCTTCATTAGAGTGTGTAACTTTTGGGAGAACTTTAGGGATAAACCCTAGGTCGAATTCTCAGCCTTTTTCAAGGGCTTTTCACCATTGTTTCATCTATGATTAATTAAAGATAAGTCTTCCATCAAATCATTCAATATGTCTATTTGTTGCATGATTATATCTTATGCTTGTCTTTCAATTAACATGCTAGGCTAGGTTTCTCTTGTGTTTGCTTAGATCTAATGAAACCTAGCTATTGATTACTTGTTGTTGGTTTGTTATTAATTGTTGTGGGTGGGTGATGTCGATGTTAGGCTTAAGAAAACTGGCTAACTTCCAATTGGTGACTTGCTTGAACGTCTTAAGAAACATGAATCGGATGTGTACTACGATTATTTGGTTGTATTTAATGCATAAGTAATTACTAGTGATTTCATGGTTTGGATACTAAACGTGTCGCTATAGAATGAAGTTTGCGCTTATAGAGTTAGGGAAGATCGTACATGGCCCTACGAATGGTATTAAGGAATACAACCCGTCATCCACACAATTGTAACAAACCAATCAACCGGTAAAAGATAGCTAGGGAGTAAGGAAATCTAAGTAAACACACTTTTCTCCATATTAGTTTCACAACCACTTTCATTTTCTTGTTATTTTATTTTAATTGCATTTGTAGTTATTTGGGTTAGTTGACTAGCAACTAATTCCGCCCACTCTTCCAAAAACCGAGATTTTACTTGCTTTCCATAAAATATAACAATACAAAAAAGAATCATCCCTCACCCTTAGACCTAAAATAGAGTAGTTTTCAATCCTAACGACACTATTCCTCGAGAAAACGATCAATCCCCCGGTACTTGCCACTACACTATACTACATCGGTCAGGTACACTGCCTGGTGGGGATTGCAAGCTTCTCAAGATCCCTTGAGAAGTAAAACCTACTGCGTAGGTCGCAAACCACGCATCAAGTTTCTGGCGCCGCTGCCGGGGAATAATTATTGCTTAGGTTGAAATTTTATTTTTATTTAGGTCTACTCATTAGATTCCTTTCTAGTGAAATTTTTATTTTATTTTTCTAGGTTTTCTTTAGTCTATCTTTTTTCTTCGTTTCTTTATTCGTAACCATTACTGTAGTATATAATATCAAGTCACAAACATGTAGTCCATGGTGGTAATAGTGATTCGTGAGTGTAGAAAGAAAAGAGAAGTGTTGGAACCTTAGAAAGAATGAGAGAAAAACTAGAGAGTATTAGATTGATGTGAATGAAGGTCCAACCCTCTCCACATGTGGAGAGGGGTATTTATACTAAGCTACAAAGAAAGATAAAAACGCCCACACCCGGGTTGTGGATCAGGCATACAGTGGGTAAAGACCCGTCCTTCTTCCATGATGTTACTTAGACTAAACTAATATCTAACTAACTAATAAACTAACTACGAGCTAACTTAAATGCTATTACATCAATTAGGTGACCTAGTCTTTTATAGGAATCTTTGTATTCCTAACAATCTCCCCCTAAGCGAGGTCACCTTGGAAATTAAGCTCTTTGATCTTTAAGCATTTATAAGTCTTTGTAGCTCGTAGGTTCTGATTCTTCACTTTTCTGCACACTTTGTACTTCAAGCAAATGAACTTGTGATTTTGCATTCCTTTGAGATGAGTGATCTTTGAGCTTCTTTGAGATCATCAACCACAATAAATCTCCAAGCTCATCCATTGTAGTAACGCCTTCATGTGATGTAGTGACTTAAAGACCATCATGCTCACACCCTACTGGATCAGGAGACTTAACACAAGAGTTGTGGATCAGGAGACTTTTTCATCAGAGTTGCGGAAACGTTGTTGGTAGTCTCTCAACATTTGTTGTAGGAAGTCTCCCATCGTCATTGATAGTGAGGAGGATGTGTGAGCATGAGGTATGGATTGACCCGATTCAGCTGGAAATACGAGCCATCAACGCCATCTTTATATGTGTCCCTGAAATAAAACAGTTAGCAATAATGATATAGAACGAATATGGCTTTGTCATTCGTTCTGCGAGGACAGACTACCCTCCGGTTTTGAGAAAACCGACCTGTGATCAGGTAGAGTCTCTTTTAAAGAAGACTCTCCTTGACAGGAATTTCCAGCTTGTAGTAATGAATTTTCCAAAGAATCCACTTCGGAATCTTCATACTTAGCATGTTCTCATACCGGAATGTCTCAAAGCAGACAACACCATAGAGTGAATCGGTGAATAAATATTCACGGATTGATGAGAAATTGATTTATAGAAATCACTCGCGTGTCATATGATAAACATTTTGAGAGACGACGAGAGTTTTAAGCTTTGAATCACATTTCCATCAAAAATACTTTTGTTTGAAATATTGTACACAATCAATGTGCTCGAAAAATTAGTTTGTGAGCACACTAAAAGGTTTTTGCAAAAGTATCCGTCAATCCATATCCTGGAACAAGTTTGATTCAATGTTGAATCGCACCATTGTTGCTTTCCAGTTGTCACTTGATCATTGATCCTAGATGGATCTCACATGTCACCTACCAAGAGCATGAAAGATGTTCGTTCTAGAAGGATTTCCATCTTCATTGTGAATATTTTCATATCACTCGGATGTTCTGGCAATACCACAAGGATAATGCATAGGACTCTAAATATTTTATCTTATTTTCCACATTGTGTGAAACAATAAGCATATTTGGAAGTGTGTCCTATCGAGATTTATGGATGATCTCTTGGATCTAGACTCAATAGTGCGTTTTGATCCGCTCCTGGAGACTGGGGAGGCGTCTCCTGTTTTAGATACCAACATGGCTCGCAATGAGTGGTCGATACATTGCACAGGGTTCCCCGTGAGAATGAAACAAGCTCTTTTAAGAGAACTTGAGTGGTTGGGAAGGTTGGTGCAGTGCGTCACTGGGTCCATGACGTCTTGTCTTCAATACCGGTGTTACCTTAGTAACCGCCAGTAGCTTATGAATTGAACCCGGTTTCTGCCCTAAGGTTGAATATATGGAGGGCTATTTCTTTTCACCCTTTCTCATTTCATTTCTTTTTCATTCTTCAACCCCTTCAGTGCTTACCGAGACTTCACCACTAGAACCTTGTTGGGTTTGTTCCAGTCCTAGCTCTATCTCAGTCCGCACCCTTCCCTTTCTCACTTTACTCCTTTTTTCATTCATTCCTAAGGACTTCTAATCTATCTATGGATTGTCCCTGGGAAGATCCTTCCGGTTCTGGTGGATCATGGGAACTCATACCTAACCTTAACCATCCTTATAACTCCGTGCATTAAAGTAAATGGTCGGTCTTAGGTATTACTTCCACAAACGCCTTTCGCTCCCCCTCAATATGTGCATCGATATTCGAAAGTGTTTAGCACATATGTGGGAGCCTATTATTGAGTCGAAAAGATCACATTTGATTATCAGATTTCTTATTTAAATCACATTCTCTCCCCCGATCAAAAATATCAAATCTTTCGAGATTTTTGATCTCAATTGATTTAAATAAGGTAGAAAACGTTTGGGAGAGAAATGCGGTAAATTTTAATATTTTCTGATAAAATAGGAACCTTTTTCTTGCTCCCCCTCAATCTGTGAGGGAGGTTGTTATGTGTCAGATTTGATAAGTTTACAAAAGATTTGAAGTTTTAACCAAAACTCTTTGAAATTGTTCTCATTCTGACACATAACCATCACAAATCGTTTTGTTGCAAGGTTTAAGGTTTTTGTACAAAGTGTGGAGAGTTTTTGATGATACATAAAATTTTGAGAAATCACTCTCCCCCTCAATCAATGATGGATGTTAAAGCTTAAGTGAACGATGTCATTGATTGAGTGAAAAACAATTTATTTAAATGTTGAGTTCAATTTGATTTTCAATCAAAATTTCATGGTACCACCAAGTTTTGCACAAATACTTTCCAGAAAAATCATAGAAGTGAAAGTATTCGGCGATAAAAAGAAGACTTCTCTTCTTTATCAAGAAATAATGAACTGAAACATACATTAAATCGAAGAAACACGGATATAAAGTAATCTGTGCCCAGGTGAACTTCACCCGGTACAAGGAACAACCGTCTTTTTGGCGACGTGTTTTCCCCAATTTGAAAAATGGGTTGCTATCTGAAGTAATAGCAAGCCATAATTTTGAAGTCCGGGTTGTAGCCTGAAATGACTACAAGCCATTTTTTGTTAAGAATGTTTTGAGAAACGACATGTTTTAGAAAACTTTATTTGAAACCGAAAAACTCTTGATCAAGCATATGTAAGAATCCGTGTCATTATTGAATGACATTTCTAGAAACATACATAATCTTGATTACACAAGAGACATGTCGAGAGAAGAATATTTTTGGATTTTTATGATTTTTAAGATTTTTATGGATTTTATAAGTTTTATATTTTTCTATTTTCTTTTTGATATGTTTTATGTACAAAGGATATGTGAAGCCAATCCTTCAATCATCATTCTCTTCTTGGAGAGACTTAAGAGTTTCTGGGGTGAGGCTCTTCGTTCCAAGTCGTGGGAGAATGAAATGAAATCTTTCCCGAGAAAGAGCCTTTGTGAATATGTCTGCCAGCTGAAACTCCGTTCTCACAAAGTAGAGTTCCACTATCCCTTTCTCCACTTGTTCTCTGATGAAGTGATGACGAATGTCTATATGCTTGGCTCTTGAGTGCTGGAAATTGTTGCAGCATAGGGCGATGGCACTTTTGTTATCACAATACATTGGGATTTTGTTGAAATCATACACATAATCTGATAATTGTGATCTCATCCACAAAATTTGAGCACAACACGAGGACATGGCTATATATTCCGCTTCTGTGAATGATATTGAAGTGCACATCTGCTTTTTGGATGACCAGCTGACAAGTTTCTCACCCAAGAATTGAGCACCTCCGGAAGTACTTCTGCGAATGTCTTGACACCCTGCATGATCAGCATCTGAGTAGGCCGTGAGAGCCATTGCATTGTCTTTAGGGTACCAGAGACCCATGTGGATTGTCCCTTGGAGATATCTGAAGATTCTCTTGACAGCTTCCAAGTGCTTTTTGGTGGGCTTGGATTGATATCTGGCGCACATGCATATGGCAAAAAAAAAGGTCTGGCCTACTTGCTGTGAGGTACATGAGAGATCCAATCATGCTTCTGTATTTGGTTTGATCAACTGTTACACCAGCTGAGTCGTCATCGAGTTTGGATCTTTCAACCATGGGTGTATCAACGGTGTCACTTGAATCAAAGCCAAACTTCTTGAGGATGTCACTAGCATACTTGGCTTGATTAATAAAGATGCCTCTCGGGTTTTGTGATACTTGTAACCCCAAGAAGAAAGACATTTGTCCCATCATAGACATTTGAAACTGGGAACTCATTTCTGTAGCAAAGCGATCACATTCCTTGGAATCAGACGATGCGAAGATGATATCATCAACATAGATTTGAACGTGAAGGAGGTTGTTCCCAGTCTTTCTAGTGAACAAGGTAGGATCAACTACACCCTTGGTAAATTGATTTGCAAGAAGAAACTTGGAAAGTGTGTCGTACCAAGATCTAGGAGCCTGTTTGAGACCATAGAGTACCTTCTTTAAGCGATATACATGATTTGGTCTTTCTGGGTCCACAAATCCTTCAGGTTGAGAAACACAAACCACCTCTTTTAAGTCCCCGTTCAAGAAGGCAGTCTTAACATCCATTTGATAAACAATCATGTTACTGCTGGCAGCATTGGCAAGAAAGATTCTAATGGCCTCGATACGAGCGACTGGTGCAAATGATTCTTCAAAGTCAATGCCCTCTTGTTGACTGTATCCTTTTGCAACTAAACGAGTCTTATTTTTCAACACATCCCCATGCTCATCAAGCTTAACTTTGAAAATCCATTTGAGAGCATTGATCATCGCACATTCAGGTGGTGGTATTAATTCCCATACATCAAGACGATCAAACTCATGGATTTCTTCTTGCATTGCGGTGAACCAAGACACCTTTGTAAGGGCGTCTTTGAAGTCTTTGGGCTCGACTTTAGATAAGACTGAGTTGAAGAAACACCACAAGGCATCAGTGGCAAGTTGTTGTCTGGTGGATACAGGTCTTGAGGGGTTTCCTATGATGTTGTCAATAGGGTGATCATTTGTCCATTTTCTGAGATGTTCATGAGGTTGAGGATAGTGAACTGATATTGCATTGTTTGAGTTTTCTGAGGAAGATGCTTCATTGGAGGATTCAGGTGCAAAAACATTTTCAAATGGTTCTTCCTCAGGTGATGCAAAAGGATTGACTTCCCATGTGTTATCAGAAGTAACTCCTTGATGTTCAGAAGACGATTGTATATTTGATTCAATTTGAGTGTTGCTACATTCTGGTGCCTCCGGATCAAGAGAGATGGAGACTGAAGGACCATTTGTATCATGAGGTGCATTCACAGCCATAATATTAGGTTCAACAGCTGGCTGTACCGGTTCATGAGGTGGCTGTGACTCAAAGTACTCATCAAACATGGGATCAAATAACTTTTTCAAGTCTTCACTCGTGGGAGGAACATAAGGAGTGACATGATTGGAGTTCTGTACAAGTCCCGAACTTATTGGTCCAGGAGATAAAAGATTTTGTGAGGGTCCAGAACTGGTGTGTCCTGAAGCCGTATGCTCTGTCAGCTCATCAAACGTGACATGGATTGTTTCCATGATTTGTCGGGTTCTTTTGTTGTAGATTCGGTACCCTTTTCGATCTGCTGCATAACCGACGAATACCCCAATATCAGCTTTAGCTTTAAGCTTCCCTAAGTCTTCACTGTCGTTAGTTGGGTAGCACAGGGCACCAAATACACGAAGAAAGGAGAGATCAGGCTTTTTGAGATGCACCAGCTCATACGGTGTCTTGTTGTGGAGAGGATGAATTAATGACCGATTTTGAGTGTAACAAGCAGTAGCAATGGCTTCAGCCCATAGAAACATTGGTGTTTTTGAAAATATCAGCATAGTGCGAGCCGCTTCAACTAGTGTGCGATTCCTTCTTTCAACGACTCCATTTTGTTGAGGAGTTCGAGGAATACTCTTCTGATGACTTATGCCGACATTTTCGTAGAATTTGGTGAGTTGTTGGTTAACAAACTCAGTTCCATTGTCTGTGCGGATGATTCTAACAGTTTTGTTGAGCCTTACTTGCATCTGCTTGATGATTTTGATGATAATATCGGGAGTTTCATCCTTGGATCTTAAAAACTTCACCCATGTGAATCTTGAATAGTCATCCACAATAACAAGAATATATCTTTTCACATTGAAGCTTTGCACTCTCATGGGTCTACACAGATCCATGTGAAGGGTATGGAGTACTTCGGTGTTGGAGTTGGTGGGTTTTGGTTTATGAGTTTGTTTCTTGCTTTTACCCAATTGACATGATGAGCAAAGATGATCCTTTTCATACTTCAGTCTGGGCATGCCTTGAACAAGATCTTTGCGAGAGAGCTCGTTTATGGTGCCGAAGTTCAAGTGGTTCAAACGCCGATGCCATAACCATGATTTGCTTTTTGAGGCCTTAGAAAGTAAGCAAATGGGAGAAGACCGCATCATGTCTTCAATAGAGATGGTATACAAATTTGTACCACGACTTCCTTTAAGGAGATCAACTCCGTCCAATTCTCTGACGAAGCATGTGTGTTTTCTGAAGGCCACTTCGAGATCAGAATCACAGAATTGTCCAACAGAGAATAAGTTGTGCCCAAGTCCTTCCACATAGTAAACTCTTGAAATCACGCTATCACTAAACACATAATCACCATACCCCATAATAGCTCCAAAGTGGTCGTTACCGAATCTAACTGTCCTGATAAACTTTTTCACGAAATTTCTGAGCCAAGAGCGATCCCCAGTCATATGTTTAGAGCAGCCTGAGTCTAAATACCATAGAACTTTTGGAATGCTATTACTTTGATTTTTGGAAGGGGAAGTCATAAGCAATGAAACTTCTGGGCTTTCAGATCATTACTTCTTGGGTCATTTCATCTGTTGTAGTAGCACAAGGTAAACTGTTGTACATCTTTGTCTCCAATCTTCTCCACGTCTTTGATTGAGTTGAAGAATCACCATTTAAGATGACTTCCCAGCAAAGCATATCTGACATAAGGAGTATTTCTCCTATCATGATCCCTCCACATCTCAAACTCATTAAGTTTGAGTTTGGAAAGGTCTTGGAACATGATTGACTTGATTGTTTCCATTCCATTGCTTTGAGTGAGTGAGTTAGCTTTCTTCTTGAGATCTTCTATAATCAAAGTATCAGAACCTGTCTCTGAACCACTTGATGGATTAAACAACACCCTTGTGTTGTTTGATAGCTTTGGAGTAATATTATTAGCACGCGGAACTTTTACTTTAACAACCATTTAGAAGACAGTTTATATGATGTATTGTGGGGAGTATAGTTGTATGTAACCAAGCTTCAATTATTATTAATGATAAGTAATACGAGTGATCTTAGCTATCACTAGGTTACACCTTGAAGCTCTCTTAGGAATTAATTCGTACCTATGGATCATTGATCATGACCTAGGATCTCCTTTTATAGCACAAGGAGTCCTTTACAAGATAAGTATATGCTATCTAAATAGAATATTCACAAGATCTATTCTATACTTATCTATACACGAATACATAACAGTTATCTAGTAAGCAGTGGTAATAATATGTACTAGCAGTGGTAATGAGTTTCCACTGCTAGTGCATTCTTCAGCAGTGTCTTCCACAAGCCTATCAGTGGTAACTGTTAGCTTTATTCCCAACAATTCCCTCATGGGGTATAAATACAATGTAAGATGATGTGTACAATATATGGTAACCCTATCACTAGTGATGAGGCAAAAAGTGTTACGCTCTTAGGTGCTTACGCCTAGTGGAGGAGGTTTTTGATCCTTTCCCAAGCCTATGGTAATCTATTTGCTAAGGGCTAGTGTATGCTTTACGTGCTTTTTATGACTATGGTGGAATAACTATTTGTTGTAATTACTTTTATATTAGTGTTAAATGACCTCTAGCTCATATTTTGATTGGAATAAAAGCTCATTTGCTTGAGGACCAGCAAATCTCAAGTGTAAGGGTATTTGATGAGGCGAAAAGTGTTACGCTTTTAGGGGGTCATTTAATCCCTAAATCGTTATTTTATGATCAAATATTGCCTTAAATCGTTCCTTTTGTCATTTTAGGTACTTTCAGGAGGAATTCTCGAAAACACTGCATTTTGGACATTTTTGGAGCATAAAAGTGAAGAAAACGACAAAGTCTCAAATCAAGCTGGAATTCATACCTGGCAGCGTCAGGCTTTGGATGCTGACGCCGTCACCTAAAGATAAAAGGAGTGGATTCAGACTCTACTAGACGACCAAGGAAGGACTCAACACATTTACACCTGACGGCTGGTATGTGCTATTTTACACATACTTTTGACCTTAGTTTAAGTGATTAAAAGACCAAAAACTAACGTTAAACGCCAAAGATATCTTGTTTTTGTGTTTGTGATCGTGCAGGGAAGGATATTGCCAAAACATCATGAAAAGCAACCTAAAAGCCTAAAACGAGCACGAGATGTGGAAAAGTGTCAGAAAGCCGAGTCAACGATGAAATTTACTCAAGGAAAGCCCGTGATGTGGAATTTATTTCTTAAAGGCTCGAGAAAACGAAAGAGATGCTTAATCGAAGTTCAAAGCTAATTATCACAATAAGCTTCACAAATTCGAGCAAGAGATCACTTTTTACATCTTTGAAGACCTTTGGAAGAAACGTCAACACACTACCTCAAGTTACAAGGACTATAGTTTAATTTTCATAACGTTTAGTAGTGTTGTATGAAAGTTTATGAGTTAATTTGATCGCGGTATTCTAAGCGGTGAAGCTTGTAAACCACGGGTCGTAGTCCCAACGAGGGTTGAAATTGATCTCGTCGTTCAAAACCGTGAGTTATGTGATGTGAATGGTTTAAAGATGATTTGTGTTTTAGTTACACTACTAAACTTTTATTTAAGACAAAACGAAAGTAAAACTTGTTTAAGAAAACTAAAAATAAAGAAGAAAAGAAAACATAAACTTTAAAAGAAATAAGAGATAGAAAGAAAGAAAAATGAAATAAGAAAGTAAAATGTTTTTGACTTTTTAAATTTAATAAACGTAAAGTAAATGTAAAGCTTTTAAAAGAAAAGAAAATAAGTGAAGAGAAAAATAAACTAAGTT
>LBNU01007424.1:10145-24653 GCA_014162995.1 Artemisia annua
ACTTGTTTACTACATCAAAGTTTCGAATCTGCTGAAGACGGTTGTCAGTTTGGGGGGAAGCCGATTCAGAAACTTCGCCAAAAAGAAGTGTACGAAGAAGCCGCTAAAGACATGCAGCATGAATTGGGGGGAAGTTAATCCATTTCATGCATATTACATCATTTGTCTACAACTGAAGAAAAAGTTCTCAAGTCGAGGTACAAGATGAAGACAAAGAGCGTCAACTGTATTCATCCTCAACACTTGAAGAGCCGATGATAACCCTTCTTTATTTGTATTTGTACTTGTAGGAAATGTTGTAAGTAATCCCTTATGTCGCCCCATTGGGAGAAGATTGTTAGAACCTAAGTTTATGGTTCTAACACGTAAATGGAACGACATTTACGGGATTACATTTTCTATCTTGAAAGGCACAAACACATGGACTAAAAGCGTCATTATTGTAAAGTTATGTGTTTGTTAGCCTTTATATACCCCTCCATACTTCCATGGAGGGGTGAGACTTTGTGTAATTTTCCTTTCATTTTCATTATCAATAAAACATACTAGTTTTCCCTTCTCTCTCTACTTTCTCTCACTAACCATGGAGGTCATCTTCTTCCATGTTACCCGACCTCCCGAATCCATAAATCAACAATAAAACTTCGATCCAACAAGATGCACCCATAAAAATAGATGCATCTCGTATTATTTCTCTTTCCTTATTTAAAATATGTGGCTATAATTTTTTCTCACTCTTCTCATTTCATTAATTCTTCTCGCTAGATCCATACTCTTGAAAGTATTTGTTTGTCTTTACATTTAACTTTTCTCAAACAACTTTATGTACCACTGGTTACGCATGTTTTTATTTCATAAATATAACCCTTAAGGTTACGCTTAGAACTACCCTTTTTCTAATCTTCTACTTTTAAATCATATATGTGCATAGAAAGATATTTTAATTGAAAAATAAGCGGTGCAAGGTAAAATTGGTATAATGGTGGTTGACATGGAAAGGTGATACGACAGTACTATAGGAGTGGTCGTTATAAGTACTATGAATGCTCTAAACATTGTATATTTTTACAACTTGCTTTGAACTTGTAGTAGTGAGCAATATATTAGTAGTTATAAAATGTAAAATGACATAAAAGCTAAATGCTAACATTATTATGTATTTTTTCAAGTAACATTCAAAAAGTAGTGTTTCTGAGAAAAACAAAACGCGAAACACTTCTTGCCAAACGAGCTTTCAATTTTAAACATTAAGCGCTAAATGCTAAACGCTGCTAAACACTCTTAAATAATCTTCACCAAACATACCGTTGACCTTCAACCTTCAACTTAAGAGTCTCTCCAATACACACAAGACACACACAAAATCTCTCTTTGGAAGGTAACATTTTTACTGCGGGACTTAAATGCCACACAGGAAAAATGAAAGTTTTCCCACATGAAGGGCGTGGTGGATGATGTTTCCCCGCGAGAAAAAATGGGATCCTGCCCCACTTCCCACATGCACACCCTTGGCACTAATATACTAAAGAAGTTACTACTCCCTCCGTTCCATATTAAGTGTCCACTTTCATAATACACAAAGTTTTAGGAGATTCCACTAACTAAACTCTCCACCAATCAAATATTAATTTTACCCACTAAAGTCTCATCTTATTGGTTAAAAGGTACAAGTGGACACTTAATTTGGGACATCCAAAGATTCCATTATGGACACTTAATATGGGACGGAGGGAGTATCAAATACTAAAGTTCCCACAATACATCACTAGCTAGAAACAACTAAGAACAAGGAGTAAACCGTTGTACTCGATAAGAAACTACAAACAGCTCTAACAAATCATTACAAGACTAGTGGTATACTATAAACGACGTTCACTAAGTAACAGGTGATCAAGATGCAGACAGTCTAGAATACAAAATGTCATTATCCCAAACAAAAATGGTTTCATGTTACAACAACAAAACAATAAAACTGTAACTCATATTTAATACCAATACCAATAGGCTACAAATAATATTATAGTCGAGTACATAGCTTCATCAGAAATAAAAATAAGATGCAGACAGTAAACAAAGAATACATAATGGTGAAATTTTGGATCATTTTCTATTTCTATAAAGAATTTGTAAGTCTTCTTTGTTAGTGTATATCAAATACAGAAATCAAGATTACTCCTCTTGATAACTGGAATACAAATAGCTCTTCTTGGCAGATGTGGCAGTTGCTGTAGGCAAAGCAGGAAAACCAACATATTTGTTATCTTTTTTTGCCATGCATATTTTAGCAATGTAGTCAAATGACTTGTGCTTCTTTATAAAAGGCTGGTTGGCGTATTCTTCCACCGGCATCCACTGAAAAAAGATAGAACAATAACGCGTCAATTACTTCTTGAAACTATGATGAAGGTTTAAACATCTTGTTATAAAAGGATTATGTAGTGTGCTAATTACCTGTGCTGCTTCAATTTCTGAATCTTGTTTCACGATAACAGAAGACATTGGTTTGAGCATACACACAAACATTAAATCGGACTTGCTAAAAAATGACTTGTGGCTTTGCCTGAATGCTAGGACTTCCACGAATTCTGTATCAATCTGGAGAAATTCAAAGAAAAAAGAACAGTTTTTAGATGAAATCAGCATAAAAAAGTAACGGATCTATGTTATATCATACTATTCACTTAATGCATATGCCGTCAGAGTCTAGAATACATACACCAGCCTCTTCTTTCACTTCCCTGATTGCAGCTACAGATATATCTTCACCCTGTGAACAGAGTACTTTATCAGTTTGGTTTTTTGTTAAAAGAAAAAGAAAAGTGAAACGAAAAAGAAAAAATAAAAAAATAAAAAAAAAAAAATTGCAGACCTCCTCAACAGTACCAGTTGGTAACTTCCAGACTCCTGTGCCTTTGAACACTCCACTTTTCTCTTGCACTACGAGAAGCTGATACACAACACAACTTCAGCATCAGATAAAAAACTTAATAGTGCAATAAATAGAACGAAAAAGGTGATGACGAATGCAGAAGCCAACCTCCCCTTTATCGTTGACTACAAAAGAAGCAACACCAACTCGATGTGAAGCATTTGGTGGTAGGGTATGATTAGTCTCAGGAATCCAATACACAAGCATCAAATATGTTGGCTCAGCATGATGGTACCAAAATCCTTCCTGCATATATAAATTAGCAAATTAACATCGCTGTGAGATATATTTCAAAGAAGCAAAAACACGACAATCGATCTTTCCTGTCATTCTTTTCTTTTATTAAAGAAAATCACAATAAATCCTTTAGATAAAAATAATTTTTTTACCTTTACTGCAGGCTTAACAAGATTCACAAGTTCAATAGTGAGTTTAAGCCAAACACCCTTCTTTCCCTGCAAGATATATAATATAAGATTTCCATTTATAATAATATAAAAAGGGAAAAGACCGTTAGAAAAATAAACTAGAAAACACATCTATTACCTGATGTCGCCATTGAGATATAGATGTTCGAAGTAAAGTGGTGAAGATATTTTCATCCATATCTTCTTCAACGTTCACAATAACTCCTCCATAACCATCAAAAGAAGCATTTAGCATATCAACATGATCAACTTCATTTTCTCGAACTTTTGATGAACTTTCCATGTTTGTTGCCATACTCGTTGCAGATCGAGTTTGGAATACAAGTCTAAATTTATCCCGTAAGCCTGCACGGGGATCAAAAAAGCTACTTTATTATGTGATCATATATAGTTTTGATGTGAATAATGTGATATGAATACTAATTTTGTATGTTGATAGTAGATGATGCATCTTTCTGCATAAACCTATAAGGCTAATCCTGATCACCAATATTCAAGCAATTAAAACCCCAACACGGTGATCTAT
Source organism: Artemisia annua (assembly GCA_014162995.1). Classification (NCBI taxonomy): domain Eukaryota; kingdom Viridiplantae; phylum Streptophyta; class Magnoliopsida; order Asterales; family Asteraceae; genus Artemisia; species Artemisia annua. Next base: position 14,029 of record LBNU01007424.1, read on the forward strand.
AGTAAGGACAAGGAGGTGGCATAGCAGCAAGAACTTAGGGTTCTTCAAAAGGATGTCTGCAGTAGACAACCATCCTAGCCTAATTATCCAAAATTGTGGACAGCTGGTGATCTACGCTCCATGTTTCTTGGCGGGCTCATGTTTACGGGCCAGGTCACCAGGTGACTGGGTGGGGTTTCTCATATAAAAAACCATGCAATCAAATACATCCACCTGAATGTTGGGGAATAGCCCAAAATGACCAAAGGGTTATTTCATATACTCACTTTCATATAAGAAGACATATGGGGAATGTCACATTCCAAGGTAGAGTTTATATTAACGGACAGATTAAAGAAAACACTTCATGTGAACTAAAGCACAAGTAATCAACCATCAGACATATAAATAAGTGATCTATATGGTTGTGTCTATCTAAACATGCCAACAATAAATTCTTTCTTTGAGGTACATAAGCGAAAAACAAAATATTGCTTTATCTTTTGAGCATTCATAACTAATAGATCGATATTAACATTATCGCCAAAAGGGCCAATAATACTAGTTTAATCGATTATCAATGTACCTTTTGAAACCGGAGACGATGAATTACCAAGACAACCTTTCCTATGGATAGCGTTAAATTTTGCCGAAGAGACACCAATACTAATTATTTTACGGAAAACTAATCTGTGCATCTAATCAAATGACAACCAACGATTTATAGTCGTAGGATACTTGATCAAAACATTAAAATAGGATTTATGAACATTTCATCGATACTTCCAGTTGTCCAAGTTTTACCAAATGTCCCTTATCACAAGACTTGAGTATTTTATACTATAAAGACAGTCAATAAAACCCTTCAAATACTTCCAACAAACAGTTGGTGCACACATTCAACAAGATGTGCCTACTGCTACTGGTGAAAAAGTCAAAAGTTACAGGGTCTAATCTAATGGGTTGAATATTTGAATACTAAAACAATGATTTCATATAGGAAGGGTAAAGGAAACTTACTGTGAAATAAGCGAGTGAAGTATGAGGTAATTCTTGGTAAAAATTGGGGTTTTACTACCATTGATCATGATTAAGGGAAATTATGTAGGGATTGCTTATAGGAGAGATGGAAGAAAACAAAGGAAGGAAAGGTTTCAGATTCTGGCGTGTTTGGAATGGTCTGAGCATCACCATGTTTCGTCAACACTGCAAACTTGGTGTTTGGAATTTGTTTTAATGGTGTGAGTAAGGATCCAGTGACATGAGAAGAAAACGAGGATTAATCACACAAAAATGTGATGCATTGACTTGATTTAGATGCATAGATGCATCCCAATTAGTTTCAAAAGTGATTTTGAAGTGAAAGCGATACAAAGTAGTACTAACAACAAATTTGACCTGCAGAGGACGAAAAATACATAGGATTCGTCTAACTTGATGAAATGCATCTAATATATCTAATATATGTATATGCATCTAATTTTTTGCTAGAATATATATTATGGTGCATCTAAAAGATTAGTGATGCATCTAATTCAAGCCGATGCATCTCTAACGTGTGGTTATTGTTATTTCTCATTCTTCTCATTTTAAGATTTCTTTTCATTTGATCCTAAGTCTTAATGGTGTATACTTTATACTTTTTAAGCTAATTTTTGGGCTTCTCAAGGTTACTTAAGCAATTAAGCTTGTTTGACTCCGCTTATATATTGCATAAGCTATATTTTTTTATAACAGGGTTTGGATGAATTTTTTTTTTTTTTTTTTTTTTTTTTTTTTTTTTTTTTAAATTTTTAGACCCTGTAAAATTTTTGTTTTAAAAACGAAGCTTGCTCTTAAAAAGAGAAAAAAAAAAAAGTTCACAAAATTTGAATTGAAGAAGTTCAAAAAACATGGGCCTAAGTAAAATAAGTTTACGAAAAGAAAGAAAAAGACACATTAGTGTTTTCTAAAAGCAGTTTATATCTCAGTTAATGGTATGAATATCTACATTTTCATACCTTGTTAACATGATTGGGCATTCTTGTTGTTGTTTAACTAAAGGAAAATGCTATTTCCTACTACAAATTGTTCCTACTTATCTTCATACTCAGAGGATCATGACAAGTGTCAGAATTGACGGTTTGGATGCAGAGAGAGAATGAGTGAAAAAAATATATATAATATTTTTGTGTGTGCAGGAGGATTAGTAGGAGGATATTGTAAGAGGCTTTAGCAATGCTCTTAACTAAACAATTCTTCCCCGTTCAAGTTACCCGATGAGATTTGTTCTTTTGACTTAGTACGCTACCAAACTGGATACCCCAATAACAAATTTTGACCCTATCTAAACATGTATTTTATAAGGTTTGAATCTAAAACTTCTTGTAAAGATATCAAAATGTCTTAAGAGTAAGTATTTTCTAGTGAAAGCTTGAACTTAAGACTACCTTATTATCTGAAAATCTCTCTTTTGTCAATGTTCTTTTCCTCTTCAAACCATGTAACCATTTTTGTTATCTTCACTTTGCTATACACTTTGTCAAGGAGCTTCAATGTTTACAACTTAAAACGCTGAGAACTCTAATCTAATAGTTGACAATACTTAAATGTTTTACTTTAACTTGACAAAACAATCACTGTGGATTTAAATATGAATAAAACAATTAACTATGTGTTACGATCCCACATCGCCCAAATATGGAATTGGGCGGTGGTTTATAATGTCTAGGTGTCCCCTCCTCCTTCAAGCTAGCTTTTTGGAGTGAGTTCTACACTTAGCTTTATAAACAATTGATATCGAACTCTTTCGTGAATTGTTCTTCCTTCTATATTTCAATTCACCTGACTGTTCATATCATTTGGCATCAGAGATAGCCCTACCTGGTTTCAACACTCGGAGTGGTGGCCTATGGAGTGGTGGCTTGGACCCAAAGAAGGGTGCCAACCGTGACCAACATAGCCGTGACCAACGAGCTCGGAGTGGTGGCCTATGGAGTGGTGGCTCGGCCCAAAGAAGGGTGCCGACCGTGACCAACATAGCTGTGACCAACGAGGACGTTGGTTCCTTTAAGGGTGGGGTATTGTTACGATCCCACATCGCCCAAGTATGGGATTGGGCGGTGGTTTATAATGTCTAGGTGTCCCCTCCTCCTTCAAGCTAGCTTTTTGGAGTGAGTTCTACACTTAGCTTTATAAACAATTGATATCGAACTCTCTTTCGTGAATTGTTCTTCCTTCTATATTTCAATTCACCTGACTGTTCATATCACTATGTTAGTAACTAATAAGTGTTTAAAGATCGTATATTTATATTAGAAAATTAGAGAGATATGCCAAACTTAAGCAACTTAATAATGTTACCTTTTTCTTTCGCGTTTCCATATATTAATTGTTTCGGTTTCTTCATATTAAAACTTTTCATATTTATCTCAAAATAAGTTTTCACTTTCAAAAGTGTTTAATTTACCTTATTTATTAAGCTTACTAACTTATTGAAATTTGATAATTCCATAAAATCTTCTTTTTATACATTGGGAACTTTTATCAAATTTGACAAAAATAATCCATAAACTCCAAAGGTGAAGTTATTTGATAATTCCATAAAATACTTTATCAAGTCTCCCATTTTATTTTTAATTACACTATATCACAACATTGCAATGATAACTTTAGGTATGTGTGCAATAACTATACAATGCACAACTAAAAATTTACATTAATATTATTGTTTCATACAGAATCGATCTATACTACTATATAAAGGGTGAATATCCTATTCCTAACTCAAATCTTAATTCCGAACCTAAAATTAAGAATTACACACCTCAACATGTCTCATATAAAAACACACCCAAAATCCGAACCTAATTCCAACTAAAAAATTAAGTAACCGAATGGAATTAATTGCAACAGTTTGGTTAATAGAATAAATTGCAACAATTTTAAGGGGAGATGACCATCTACTTTTGTAGGTGCATCTGAAATGTGTGGTTGTGATTTTTTCTATCCTTCTTATTATAATTTTTTTTCTTGCTCATTTGATCACAACTCCGTGATACAATGCACAGGGCCGGATATCACCCTGTGCAGGCTGCCCAACTGCACAGGGCCCAAAATTTGAAGGGCCTCAATTTTGTAATCCTCTACATATATAAATACTACTTGTAGTTAATTATGGTTTGGAAAATGTCCATTAAAAGTTGCCAACATAGATATTCCATAATTTATAAGTGCAAAGAAGCATCAAGTTTTATAATGGCAGCGATGTGGGATAAATGATTTTATTANTGTAATCCTCTACATATATAAATACTACTTGTAGTTAATTATGGTTTGGAAAATGTCCATTAAAAGTTGCCAACATAGATATTCCATAATTTATAAGTGCAAAGAAGCATCAAGTTTTATAATGGCAGCGATGTGGGATAAATGATTTTATTATTTGCGTATTCTGCTATTCCTTCGTCCCAGACTTTACTTTGGACTTAAAGGAAAAAAAAAAAAAAAAAAAAAAAAAAAAAAAAAAAAAAAAAAAACTTTATTTCTAATGGTAAATTTATATACACCTGTGTACAAGTTAAGTTGGTTTTTAACTTTTTATGACAAAAACTACATATATAAATGGTCTTGAACAAAGAAGTGTAACGAGAAAAAGCATCGAATAACTTTAATTATTTTTCAAGGGGCCCCTTTTACAATTATGGCTCAGGGCCCTCGAAATTCATGGGACGGCCCTGACAATGCATAACTAAAAATTTGCATAAATACTATAGTAATCTATCATATTAAATGCTCTAATCAAATGCGCAATTAGTGTAGTTTAAAATTAAATTGCATGCATGACTAAAATTCTCCAAAGGTGAAGAATGGTGGGATCACCCTGGTCCCATGCATCCTAAGGATGCCAACCGGACCCTCCCCCAAGGACCCGCATGAGCACCTGTCCCAGTGACTGTACTTATCAGGAGGAGGTGGGCTTTGAACCCTGACCATTTTCTCCAATAGGCCCCTCGTTGACCAGTCAATCTGAGCATTTGCGGTGGGGGGATGGTACCATTGAGAACTTTAGGACAAGAGTGGGACTTGAACCCGGGTCTATTGACTCGTGCACAAGTGCTCCACCCATTGGACTAAAATTCTTAATTTTAAACATTTAAACGCATTAGCGCTTAGTAGTTATAGACTATAGATGATAGATTATATATATAGATTGATAATATCTGACTTAACCAATTCTTATAAGAAAAGTCGCTTACGTTTATTAGACCAGAAGTCTGCGGGGTCTAAAGTGGTGGTTCGTGCCCAATGGCGAAAAGGCAAGCCATACGGCCGACGCCTTAGCCTCAACAGCCTGAAAAGCAAATTGCTCGAACGGCACATTGTTATACTAGTGAGAGCTATCCTCGTATGTATGCATGGCGAATCCACCTGCATTACCAAAAAGTAACAAAAAACCAAATATATAACACAACATTTATATATATGTGGCATAAAGGGCCAAAATAAGGTTAAAAGTAACATGTCAGGTACCATTTACCATGCATTAGTATTCTCGTATAATAATACATCAAATTAACAGTAACAATAGATTACCTAAATATGGGTATATAGCTTCCTTTACAAATGGTGTTGACATTCATATTCGTAGTTTATATGCGACCAAGTCAAAGCTCATTCAGCGGCTCGCTAAGGAGAAAAAGAATACGATTTTTCTTCAAGAGTTCATTGAAAAAGAGAAAGTGAAAGATCATATTTTCTTAATAATGTAACTAAGAAATTACTGATCTTTACTAACAACAACCCTACAATATCTTGTAGATTTAATGGGATCGAGGAAAAATATGGTAAAGCAAATTTCTACAGTAATTTTTATTTCTACATTTGATGGATAAGAAATGAATGATGTACAAAGCTTTGTTATCTTTGCTACCCATCCCAAATATTATTCAAAATGGAGTTAATTACATATTTAGTCTTTGTGGTTTACACCTAATCGCACTTTTTCATCTTATTTTAACTTTGCTTGCACCATCCGTCCTTGTGGTTGCAAAATCTTGCAACGTTAGTCCTGTTAGAGTTTGTCGTTAAGTCCCTCACGTGCTAAAAATGTGAGAGCATTTTGATCTTTTTACACATAGTCATCTTCAACCTCTTGGTTGTGCTTGGATTTCTACTTTTTATAGCAAAGTTTCATATATCTTAAAATTTTGATCTTTACACAAAACAAATATAACAAATCAATAATCGTTATTGTTAATCAGATACCTAATTTTATTTTATTTTATTTTTGCTTGTTACCCGCTAATGCCAAAAACGATAAACGCATTTCTTCTTCTACTTTATGTCTTTATATACGCAAAATATATATATGCATTTGTGTACACATATTCATTCAAAAGCACCAAATTCATTAGTGTCTGCGAGATGGATTCAATTGATTGCTTATGGGTTTTGATATTTTTGTAATTTAGATTAGTTGTTGTTCGAATGATATGAGTTTTGGTTGTTTTCCAATGGTATATTTACAAGGTTGAAAATGAAAGGGTGATGGAATATAGGAGGAGTTATGGCGGAAGCAACAACATCATATAATGTGTTAGATGGACGATTATTGTTCGTTGATCTTGATTTAGATATACAAACAATGATTATTATTTTTTGGTTCAGATATATTGAACCAGATTTATGAAGTGTGATTGTTGTGTTTTGATATTTATGTGTTTGATTTTGAGATTAATAAACAAAGAAAAAAAATTATAAGGTTGAAGATGAATGAGTAGCAAAACCAAAATGCCTTTTTATCATACTTGCAAATGAAGGAGTGTTTAGTAGGTGAGAAGCAATATGACCAAAATACCCTTACATGTTCAGCACATGAGGGACTTAACGACATACTCTAATGGATATTGGTCAAAAGGACTAACATTGCAAGATTTTGCAACTACAGGGATGGATGGTGCAAGCAAAGCTAAGAAATAATGAAATGTGCGATGGTGTTTAAACCACAAGGACGAAATATGTAATTAACTCTTCAAAAATGAGATATTTTGATACTCATGTGTCAAATTTCAACGTAATTTTTTTTAACAATGTTTTTTGACATTATGGCCGCTAATTCACGGGGTTTGAACCCGACATCACACATATTCAAACCAGGTAAAGCCTTTTTATTTTTAGGAGGTTAGCATGATCACTTCAGTCCAGAGTCGTTTACACGTAAAATGAATTGAACTTGAGACCCCATGCAACGTAAATTCTGTTTTTTGTTAAGTTAATTTCACTCTGGCGATTTCTTTTATCCCTAAAAACCCTAATCGTTTTCCTTCCAATTCGACCAGATCTTTGTGTTTTCTGCATTGATGTGTAAGTTTAATTGATTAATATTCGTATTACTCATTAATCTTATCATATTCGCTGCTCAATCCACTTAATTTTTGGTTTTATTAGAATCGTTTTTTAGGGTTTTTAAGATCGCTTCTATTTTGAACCGATTTAGGGTTTCTTGATCGCACATCCTTTTATTTTGGTTCTAAGTCGGTTGAAACATCATTTTAAGGCTTGTTGTAATGATTTATTCTTTTGTGGTGTGTATCATCATGGATGCTGGTTAGTTGTTGGTGCTTTTTCGATTAAAACCCTAACTTTTTAGTTAGGGTTTATTTTGTTTCTTTTGCTCTTGCATGCATGATAGTTTGATTGATTAATTAAGGTTTTTTTTCTGTAAGTGGGGGTAAGAGAGATGTTGAATAAGGGTTTGCTTAGTAATCAAAGTGCGTCTGAAGTTGTAAGTTCTATTGGCAAGAAGTGTACTGTGAATATTGATGAATTGAATGTTACTGTTGATTTGTCGAAGGTGACTATGAGGAAACATAAGAAGCCTAAGGATGTTAATCCTAGTTCTACTCAGCCTATACTTGCATCTTCTGGTCCTATTATTACTGAGTGGAGTGTTGATGATGGAGATATTGAATTATTTACGATTGTGGACAAAAATAATCAAGTGAAGCCGGTTTCACTTGATCCTTTAGTTAATGATCCGAATGGTCCATATGGGGCTTCTAACAAGTCTCGTAGTTCTGATAAGGTTGATACGAATGCACATGGGGCTGTTGGTATTGAGAAGGTTGGTGTGGATGCTGTGAAACAACCTTCTACATCGTATGCTGGTGTTACTTCTAATGAACCTAAGAAATACATGTCTAATTTTCGTAGGTTGGAGTGTAGCAAGAAATCAAATGGTGTGGATCTTTCTGTACCTATGAAAGTGGTTGAAGAGGTAAACACTAGGTTTGAGAATAATCTGTATGGGTACTTCCTTGGCCAACGACTTGCTTTTCCTGTTGTCGATTACTATGTACGCAATGCGTGGGCTAAGTTTGGTATACAGAAGGTAATGATGAATGCAAAGGGGTTCTTTTTCTTTAAGTTTAACTCGAAGAAAGGTGTTGATGATGTTCTTGAAAACGGTCATTGGTTAATTAGAAATGTACCTATTATTATAAAATTTGGCAGAATGAATAAGTTACTAAGGAACGGGCTTGTAAAACCCATTTTAAACGTACACCATACTGGGCTAAAAGCCCAGCCCGTTTCTTCACATGTTGGTCTAATAAGCTGTAACAATAAGCTCCCCTAATAAGCTCCTTTATTGCCTTTTTGAACTAGAAAGCTAGTGGCACTTGGGACAGTTTTTATATATACTTGAGTTCACTAGTTGGGCCTTAAAGCCCATTAAGCGTTAAAAAGCTCTTTTTAGCAAAATAAGCAGTCTATTAAGCTTAAAATAAGCTACTAAACACTTTCTCAGTTGGCGAAAAATGACAATTTACAACTTGGTGATTTTTGGACTAATTTTGCAAAATATACGATATAAGGGTTAAAAATGTAACTTTCTGAAATTAAGGGGTATAAACTGTCAAACTTGGATTCTGAGGTTACTAAACTGATTTTATAAAACTTTTGAGCATAAATGTATAATATCTAAAAGGTTTGAGCTTAAGATGTAAATATATATTGATTTTGGACTAAAATTGTAACGTATTTAACTTTTGGGTTAAAAGTGTAGATTTCATATAACTTGAAGGTTATTACAGAAACTTAATTACGTTTTGACAAATTATATTTTGGCGACTTATAATGTAATAGCATGTATAAACCTTATATTTGAACTAAAACGACAATATGTATATNAAGCTCTTTTTAGCAAAATAAGCAGTCTATTAAGCTTAAAATAAGCTACTAAACACTTTCTCAGTTGGCGAAAAATGACAATTTACAACTTGGTGATTTTTGGACTAATTTTGCAAAATATACGATATAAGGGTTAAAAATGTAACTTTCTGAAATTAAGGGGTATAAACTGTCAAACTTTGATTCTGAGGTTACTAAACTGATTTTATAAAACTTTTGAGCATAAATGTATAATATCTAAAAGGTTTGAGCTTAAGATGTAAATATATATTGATTTTGGACTAAAATTGTAACGTATTTAACTTTTGGGTTAAAAGTGTAGATTTCATATAACTTGAAGGTTATTACAGAAACTTAATTACGTTTTGACAAATTATATTTTGGCGACTTATAATGTAATAGCATGTATAAACCTTATATTTGAACTAAAACGACAATATATATATATATATATATAATATATATATATATACATATATAATATATATATATATACATATATAATATATATATATATACATGTATAAGGGGTATAAACTGATATATACATATATAATATATATATATATACATATATAATATATATATATATATATATATATATATATATATATATATATATATATATATATATATATATATATATATATATATATATATATATATATATACATATATTAATATCTATAACGTAATATTGAAAAGTATAACTAAGGCTATTTTTGATACCAAAACAAAAATACTTATTCTTATAAAACTCATTGATTCGTGTAACTAGAAGTATTCTTACCATAATTTACCATCGATTAACTTTCGATAAATCATATATTACTATATAAGACGAGAACGTAAACATTGACGATACGTTATACATATAAACAATTTTTATAGTAGATAACTTTATTTTTGAACTTTAAGCATTTCACCACGCAAGCCACCTTTGCCACAAAACCCTTTTGTCACTCAACACTATTATTCGCGATAAGTCAGACTTAAGTTATCGAAATCTTAGACTTCCTTATTATTCAGGTCGTCTGTTGAAGACATTCTTATTCTACGTTTGACACTACGTTATTCTAGCAACCATAACACTAAGGTGAGTTTCATAGCCCCACTTTTACTCGTTTTAACTGCTTTATAAACTCTTTGGGGGAGAAACATGCTCAACTACTTGCTTTTACTTTCATAAGTACTCTAAACTTTTACATATTACCGTGAGTCATAACCCCTACTCTTTTAATACTTGTTTTAAACTCTTTAGGGGGGATACATGCTCAAATACTTGCTTTGATACTTGATGAGACGAAAAATGTTACGTTTTTAGGGGTCGGTTTGAGTCCTAATTCGTATGTTTTTGGTTTGGATTTCACCCAAAGTCGTTTCTTTTCTCATTTTAGGTACTTTTGAAGGGAAAATCACAAAAGAAGCATTTTCGGGCGTTTTCGGAGTGAAAAAGTGCGGAAAACAACAAAAAC
>LBNU01007427.1:3140-29540 GCA_014162995.1 Artemisia annua
TCAAAAATAAGCAAACAAGCCACGGCTTCTTTTGGAAGCCTAGCTTATTTGTATATCTTATCACTTGAAATTAAAAACATGCAAAGTTGGCAAAGAAAATGATAAAAGCTTGTAGGAAAGATTAAAAGGAAAGCTTGTAAAGATTAAAGACTTGTAAAAGAAAGCTTGTAAGAACTCAAATAATCTAAAGATAAGACATGAAATAAGCTTGAATTAAAGATAAAACTTACACTAAAGCATGTAATAAAACTACACTACTCTACCTTACCCCTACTCCTAATGACTTCCAAATGAAGCTATCACCTCATATTTATCTAGCTAGGGGATTACAAGTTTCATTTCGTGTACGTTGTTCCCCCTAGACTATTACAATTCATAAAATCATGACATAAACTACATTACAAAGCTTTTAAACATCTTAAATACTAAATGTAACTCTTGTAACTTCGAGGACTTGAGTTGACTCGTATTCTAAAAGTCTTCAAAGATGTAAAAGTGATATCTTGCTCGAATTTATGAAGCTTATCGTAATCATTAGCTTTGAACTTCGATTAAGCATCTCTTTCGTTTTCTCGAGCCTTTAGGAAATAACTTTGTCATCACGGGCACTCCTTGAGTAAATTTCATCGTTGACTCGGCTTTTAGACACTTTTTCACATCTCGTGCTCGTTTTAGGCTTTTTGGTTGACTTTTGTGCTATTTATGCAATATCCGTCCCTGCACGATCACAAACACAAAAACAAGATATCTTTGGCATTTCGCGTTAGTTTTTGGTCTTAAACACACTTAAACTAAGGTCAAAAATATGTGTAAAATAACACACATCACTGCTCCATATGAAAGTACTTCTGGGGGGTTAATTCAAACACTTGGACAAATACTGATGATTGGCCTGGTTCATCCATGCCTCCTTTTGAAGAATCAGATGCTGAGCTGCAAGATGATGGAATTTTCTCTCAACAAGGTCCTGATTTCACAAACTTGGAAGATGATCTTACTGTACCAACTACTCACATTTCAAGAGTACATAAGAATCATCCTACAAATAAGATTATTGGTTCTCCTACTTCTGGTGTTCTTACAAGGTCTAAAGCTAAAAATACCATCAAGCCCCATAATGCTTTGCTTAGGTATGTTTATAAACAAAACAGGATGAACCATAAGGATCAACATACTTGTTTGTTTGCTTGTTTCATCTCTCAAGAAGAACCTAAGAATATAGCTCAAGCTTTAACTAAAGAAAGTTAGGTTGAAGCTATGCAAGAAGAACTTCTACAGTTTAAGCTTCAAGAAGTTTGGGTCTTATGTGACTTACCTGATGGCATGAAGGTAATTGGTACAAGATGGGTCTTCAGAGTCAAAAGAGATGAAAGAGGTAATGTCATCAAGAACAAAGCAAGATTGGTTGCACAAGGATATAGACAGGAAGAAGGAGTGGATTATGATGAAGTATTTGCTCCTATAGCAAGAATTGAAGCAATCAGACTATTCCTTGCCTTTGCCTCTTATATGAGATTTCCAGTCTATCAAATGGATGTCAAGAGTGCCTTTCTTTATGGCAAGATTACAGAAGAGGTCTATGTTAAACAACCTCCTGGTTTTGAAGATCCTGAACATCCCAACAAAGTCTACAAAGTTGTCGAAGCATTGTATGGTCTTCATCAAGCCCCTAGAGCTTGGTATGAAAGACTCTCAAATTTTCTAGTACAACATGGCTATAGGAGAGGAGCCATTAATAAGACTTTGTTCATAAAAAGAGACAAAAAGGATATCATGCTTGTTCAAGTGTATGTGGATGATATTATCTTTGGAGCTACAAAACAGTCCATGGTGAAAGAGTTTGAAGAACTTATGCAAAAAGAATTTCAAATGAGTTCAATGGGTGAGTTAACTTTGTTTTTGGGGCTTCAAGTTAAACAGTCAAGTACTGGTATCTTCATAAGTCAAGATAAGTATGTCACTGACATTCTTAAGAAGTTTAACCTCAATACTATCAAGCCAGTCACTACACCCATTAAATCTTCAAATTCACTTGGTAAAGATGAAGATGGAAAACCAGTGGAAGTCAAGCTTTACAGATCTATGGTTGGGTGTCTCATGTACTTAACTGCATCAAGACCTGATATCATGTTTGCTGTTTGTCTATGTGCAAGATATCAAGTTTCACCCAAGGTTTCTCATATGAATGCTGTACAAAGAATCTTTGCCTATCTGAAGCATCAACCTAAGTTAGGATTGTGGTATCCTAAGGAGTCCCCTTTTCACTTGGAAGCTTTTTCAAACAGTGATTATGCTAGAGATACTTTTGATAGAAGATCAACCACTGGTGGATGCCAATATCTTGGAAGAAGATTAGTCTCTTGGCAATGTAAGAAACAAACAATTGCAGCAACCTCATCTACTGAAGCAGAATATGTTGCAGCTGCAAGTTGTTGTGGACAAGTACTGTGGATGCAAAATCAACTCTTGGACTATGGATTCAATTTCAAGAATACTCCTATCAACATTGATAATGAGAGTACTATTTGTATTGTGAAGAATCCAGTTTATCATTCCAAGACTAAGCACATTCAGATTAGGCATCATTATATTCGAGATTGTTATGAGCACAGATTCATTAATGTTGTCAAGATTCATACAGATGATAATGTAGCAGATTTACACACAAAAGGCTTTGATGTTTCAAGATTCAAGCATTTGGTGGTAAGTATTGGTATGATCAATTTTTAGGCTATTTTTGAGGGGAGGCATTAATAGTTATTCATATTTTGAGGGGAGGCTACATATATCATTCAAAAGAAAGGAACTTTTATTCATTAGAAGTTACAGTACATTCATCTTCAAGACCATAGTCATTACATCAACAGAGATACATGATCAAGCAAACCTACATCAACCTACAACCTACATAAACTACTCCACAGTCTTTTTCCCTTTGCCCTGGTAGTTGTGTTTTGCCTTCTGAGCTTGCTTTCTCTTTTCATCAAAAGATGCTTGCATTTTTGGACAAGCTAGGAACAACACTTGCATTTGAGGTTTCTCTAGTCTTGCAGGCTTCTCTTCCACAGGAATCTTCAGGTTCTTCAGGGCATTCTCTAAAGCTTGGTTCAAGGCTCTTGGCAGTTCTTTGGATAGTGTTGTAGCTGGAGCAGCAGTTGGTGCCTTTCTCTTAGAGTTTCTCTGGTTTGAGCTTGATGCAGTTGGAGGAAAGTAATCACTCCATCCTGGCTTTGAGTCTGAATCAGAATCAGAGTCAAAATTAAACTCAATCTCTGTGTCACTAGAGTCATCAGATGAGATATAAACTAATGGAAAGTTGCTCATGGTGAAGTTATGGTTTTGAAAGATGAAGATAAGTTTTTGATATGTTTTTGCGATGAAGTAAAGTGTGTATGAAGAGTCTTGTTATAGGCAAATGGGTTTTGGATGCTGAAAGTACTGTTCAACGGCTATAATGAAAGTACTGCTTTGCTGACGTTGGAAGTACTGGTACTATTCCAACGGTAACAAAAGTGTGGTAAATTATTTGATTTTCTTGGAAAGAAATAAGGGCTAAAAATAACGGTTACGTATTTATTGGGATTCGATTTTTTTAAATCTTACCCATATATACTTAACCCTACAGGATTATTCTCTTTCCTAATAACTAACATCCCACTTTTCATAAACATAACCCTCGCCGCTCTCTTACTTACTCAATCATACAACAATGGTTCATTCCACTTGCAATCGTCACAATATGGTAGCCAACTTGGATAAAACAGAATTGAATGTTGATTTTCATGATATAATTGATTTTCTCACTGGGTCGTCAATCAATTATGCTATCTTGGTCAATCCTGATGTTATTGGACCCTGGATTCAAGAGTTTTGGGCTACTGCTAAAGCTGGATGGGAGGAGATGGATGTTTGGTTTATTACAGCTAAGGTTGCTGGGCGTAATATTCGAATTACAGAGGCTACTATAAGAACAGACCTTCAGTTTAATGATGAAGAAGGTACTGCTTGTTATGCTAAAGAGGTACTTTGGGATACACTTAGGGATATTGGATATGAGGGTTCACTTCACAAGCTAACCTTTGACAAACCCTTATTCAGTCCACATTGGAAATATTTGATCCATGTCCTACTTCATTGTCTAAGCAACAAGAGTACTGCTTGGAATAAATTTCCCAAATCAATAGCATCTGCCTTGGTAGGACTAGCTACTAATCAGCCATTCAATTTTTCTTGGATGATACTTGATGGTATGCTTAAACACATCAAGAATGGTTCTCCATTTTTGATGTATCCTAGGTTCATACAGGTCTTTTTGAATAAACAGCTTGAAGGTGTTCCTAAACCTCAAGAATTTTTTCCAGTTGTTACTCTTCCTGATAAGGTATTTACCTTCATGGCCACCAAGAGTGCTAAATTTTCTGGTAGGGATACACCTCTCACTGCTCACATGTTGGAGGTAGCACAAGTTGTTAGAGATGCTGCTCATGAAGATTTAGAGGATGCATCTGAACATTCAGACTCTGCTCCCACTCCATCTCAAGATGATTCTCAACAGTCTGAGAGGTCCTCTTCAAATGAAGAAGATGTCTCTCAAAACATTGTTACTTCACCAGTTCAAGAAATCTCTCAAAAGACTGTTTCCAGAGAAAAGACTGCTTCAACAGAAAAGACTGTTTCTCTGCAAGGTATTGCTATTGAAGGTTCAGATCATGGTGTAAATTCACCACCCACTCCTAATGATTATACTCCCACAGATGGTTCTCAGACATCTGGAGGAGATGAGGGAGCTGATGCAGTTACACCTGATGAAGAAGAGGTTCTGGATAATTATGCCTTGACAAGAGAGTTGAAGAGGTTGAAGAGAGCTTATGATGTTCAAGCTATTGCTATGGAAATTCTTCAACAGAAGTATAAGGAGTTGAAGAAATTAGTTAAGTCTCTTATTCCACAACATGCAGAAGGTCTTCAGAAGTTTAAGTCTAAAAGGAGAAGGCTAAGAAAGCTATCTTCATTCACATTGGAGAGGAGAAAGGAAGATGTGAATTTGAATGAAGATGCTGTCTTTCAAGATACTGTTAATGAAAATACAGTTCTAAATCAAAAGACTGTGGATGAAAAGACTGCTGATCAAAGTACTGATGCTGTTGATCTAGATGCTGTTAATACTGGTTTAAATATTCCACAAACACCACTTGAAGAACAAATTTCTCATCAAGATACTGTTGAAAGAAAGAATGATGAGACTGAGCAAATAAATCTTCAAGAAGCTGACATTCCAATCAGAATTGGTGATAAAGAAGAATTGGATTTGGAAGGTACTGGTGTTGGTCTTGCTCAAGATATTGTTAATCAAGATACTGCTCAAGGTTTTGTGAGGCAGTCTCTCATTACACCAAGGACCTTAGATTTTGAAGAATATGTGGGTCCATCCAATCCAGTTCAGGAAGAAGAAGAGATAATAAAGTCTACTAACAGTGATGAAGAGACTATTGCTGAGATTATGATGAGTATATCCAGACCTAGAGGCATTGTTATTCAAGAAGTTGAACATACTCAAGAACAACCTTCTCCTCAACCTACTCAAGAAACTGATCCTAAAGACAAAGGGAAAGGAATCTTGGTAGAACCAGAGAAAAAGAAGAAGAAGAAGGAATTCACTTTAGCACAAATAAGGGCTATTCAAGAAGCTAAAGGTGAAGAAGCTGCTAAAAAGTTACAAGCAGAACTTGATGCTGAATTTGTAAAAGAAAGAGAGATTCTTGTTCAACTAAGAAGGCCAATGACAAAAGCTCAAGAAAGAAATTTTATATGAGTTATTTGAAAGGTCGTGGATACAAAGGTTTATAGAAGTTAAAGTATCAAGAAATGAAGGATTTATATAATGCTGTCAGAGAAGAATATCGAAGACAAGTAGCTGGCATTATTGGTTATGATACTGAAGAAGGAAAACAGATGATGGAAGCTGGTAATAAAAGGAAAAGAATAAAAAACTAAATCACAGTCATCAAAGAAGTCTAAGTCTGAAGTGGAATTAAGAGCAAACACAGTTGATGAACTAAGAAATTACCTAAGAGTTGTTGACTTTGAGCTTCCTAAGTCAGAAGAAGTTACTGCTACAAAGGCTAAGATATCAGATTTGGAGGTTATTGAATCTGAAAAAGATGAAGATTATTTTGTTGTCCATAGAGAAGATGACAGCTTCAGAGCATTTAATTTGTTGGTAGATGTATTGCACCTTATAGACAGAGAAGATTTGTTTTATCTACATCAACAGATTCAAGCTCATTTTGAACACATTCCACTCAAAGGAATTGGTGTATTGTTGCTGGGAGATCTGAAAACAATGTGGGAAACAGAAGAGACAAGCACAGCTGATGTTTGGAAGAATCAAGAAATCTGGGAGATTCAAAGTTGGAGATTCTTTGCAAATGCTGGTGTACATGTCTTAGAATTGGAAGATAGTACTATGATTCATATGCTAGCAGAAAGGAGATATCCTCTTACAAGAGATTTGATGATGAGGATGCTGGATCATGGTATGGAAGTAGAGCAAGAGGATGAAACTGCTCTAATGGTGATAAATTTGTTCATCAATTGGACAATTTTGAAGGATGATGATTAGTAAATACTGGTATGATCTTAATTGTTTAAAATCTTTTGAATAAACAAGTACTTTATTCAAAGTACTGCTGATCAAACAGTACTTTCACAAAGTACTGCTTGCAGCCTAAAACCAGTAAAGTCTTTTTGAAATAACAATTTTTTTCATGTGAAAAATACTTTTTGAAGCACAAATGTTTACAGCAACAAATTGTTTTTGGAGATGAACATGGTGTTAGTACTTGTGCTACACAATAAATGGTATTCAACTCACCATGTTTAACAGACAAGAAAGAGTTTGATTCATCATGAGGGTACGGCTCTGATGTGATAATCAAATCCATTTTTAGTTGACAATTTACTAAAAATTGTATGGTTTTCAACCCACCATATCTGTGATAAGTGAAGAGTTGACTAGCCCACAAGAAAATGGCTTGTGGTAAAGGCTGTGGAAAATCCATTCATATGGTAATTAGTTCACCATGGTAGTTGTACTAAAAGAACTAGCTAGTCCAAAAGCAAACGGCTATTGGTAAAGACTACTCAAATCCGTTGATAGCTGATGATTTGCTAAAAATCATATGGTTATCAATGTACCATGGTTTACTTAACCTAAACATTGGCTACCCCAGAGTTAATGGCTTTGGTAAAGAGACATCAAAATCCATTAATTTTCAATGATTCACCTCTCACAGGAGTTAACACACCTGGAAGTGATGAGAATAGTATGAAACTTAACATGATTTGATGTATCTTATGTTGCTGAGTAGCTGAGAAGAAATTAAGTTGCTGTAAAGACAAAGAATTGTTGCTGATAAAGATTGCAGATACTACATACTGATGATAACAAAACAACGAGTATGTCTTTCAAAGATACAACCTTTCCTTGAAGATAAAGATTACAAACAGAAACTTGAAGTCAAACAAGTAGAATTCTAGTTAGGGGAGGATTGTTGGGTATAAATGTTGAAGTACTGCTGGACATCAAAGTACTACTTAAGTATATAAGTCAAAGTACTGCTCAAGATCGAAGTACTGCTCGTTGAATAAAGTCAAAGTATTGCTCAAGATTAAAAGAATGAAGACATGCAAAGATTAGATTAGGAATATTATGTAAATTCTAGAATATTCTAAAGTTAGAATTAGTTTACTTGTCGTTCAAGTATTGTAACCGACTAGGGTTTTCCTTGTGCCTATAAAAAGATCCCTAGGTCAACATTAGAGATATACGATTTTATAGAAAAGCTAAAGTTTGATATTAGAGATATTAGGGTTGTTTGTGAGTCTGTATTCGATAAGCAGATTCAAGGTGTTAATATAATCGTTGAAGTTTGTTATTCTTCTTAGCTTTGTTAAGTAAATTCCGCATACTTAAACAGAGTAATTCAGTGTTTCATTATTAGTAGTTTAGGATTTATCCAAGACTGCTAAACCCTTAACAAGCTATATAAGATAGTTTGGTCAGAGTATAACGATCCAACAATGAAGATGGAAATCCTTCTAGAGCGAGCATCACACAAGCTCTTGGTAGGTGACATGTGAGATCCTGCAAGGATCAAGCTTGTGAAAACTGGAAAGCAACGATGGTGTGATTCACAAATGAATCAAACTTGTTCCAGGGAATGAATTGACGAATACTTTCTGAAAAACCTTCGATGTGCTCAACATTGATTTTTCTGGTACATCGACTGCGCACAAATTTTCAAACAAAAGTATTGATGATTGAAATATGATCCTACTCACAAAACGATCGTCGTGTTACCAAAAAAATTCTTTATCGGGTAATACGCGACTACTTTTTCTCGTAAAACGATTTCTCATCAATCAATGAATCTCAATTCACTGATTCACTCATTCCGTGTTGTCTACTTTGAGGCGCTCCGGTTTGAGAACGGCTAGCACAGCCACGAAACCCTCTCAAGGAGATTCTTCGGAATTCTACCTGATCACAGGCAGTAGAAATACTGATCAACGGGGAACCGTGGTTCTTGCAACCCTATTCGACTTTCGTTTTCTTGCTAACTGTTTTATGCAGGAACAAATGGCGGTTGCAGTTGATGTTCGATGAGGCACCGTGGATACAGCAGATCAAAAGATGTCAATTCATAGCCGCATGCTCACAATGCCAACCCATTCTCTATAAAGATCACGAATGATAAGGGACTCACAATAATACTTCCGCAACTCTTATACAAAGTCTCTTAAAATAGAAGAATGTGAGCATGCCGGCCCAAAAGTCACAACCTCACATGACGGTAATACAACAAAGGATGATTTGGAGATTTACGGTGCCTGATGATCTCAAAAGAAAGCTCAAAGATCACACAAGTCAAAGGAACTTATGCTCAAAGATGGTCACTACATCACGTGGAGATATTTCTACTCAAAGATGACTTGAAGATACTCATTTGGATGATAAACTCGAAGTCATGTCAATGATCATCCTACACATTAAACAAGTCATCAAGTGTCCGCTGCTGAAAGCACAAAGTTGTTGACAATGAAGAATCAACAACTGCGAGCTACAAAGATATCGACAAAGATTTAGATGCTGGAACTCAATGTTTAATTTCCGGGGTGACCTCCCTTAGGGGGAGATTGTTAGGAATACGTTTTTCCTATTGAAGATTCGGTCACCCCAAGTATTGTTAAGCATCATGTAGCTCGTAGTATTTAATATATTAGTTAGAACGTAGTTTAATATTAGTTAGTATTCGTGGTGTCGGGTCGGATCTTTTACCCTCTGTCAGCCCGCTCCACAGCCTAGTAGAGGCATTCATCCACCTTGTAAGTATAAATACCCTCTCACCACCAAGGGAGAGGGTTGGACCTTTCATTTAGTTAATCTCTAGTTCTTGTGTTTCTCTCTCTAAAAGGCTCCCAATCTCTACTTTCTCTCTCTAACTTCTTACTTCTTTTCTTACTTAAATTCGAACCATAAAACACAAAGACCACACGAGTTATGATTTAGTGTATCCTACAATACTTTAAGTGATTAAGTTGTTGAAATGAATATTTACAACTAAATACTTGTTTACTTCATAATCTCTAGTTTAATGAGTTTATATTTTGTGATTATCAAAACATAGAGATATCGAGCAATATGAATAACGTTTTTAGGCATTATATATATCAACATGATTCATACCGAATTCTTGCTTGAAAATATTCAAAGAATGACAAAATATACCTTCCCTGCATATAAGCACTTCCAGGCCATATTTTCCTTCGTCCTCAAGTATATAGCATAACTGAACCTACAGAAACAAACACAAACATCAATTTAATAACAGGTGACATCAATTTTATAACAGGTGAATTTTTCTTTTTGTGATTTATATAGAAATAAGTAAATTAATGTATTTTCATGATAAAAATCAATAATGGAACCTTAAACACAAAACAACCAAAACAATATAAAGCATCGGAAGATATCAGTCAAAAAAAATTTTGACAGCCTCCATTATTCTCAACTTCGAAGCTCAATTCATGTGCTTAAGGATTGATTATACTTTAATATTAGTAACTCATTGAGCCCCTGTGTAATGAATGGACTAAAATTTCCTCAAAATTTACAAACATGGTTTATGCTACCACCATATGTAAAAGAGTCATTGAAAAAGAACACAGTCAAAGGGACGATTTGATAAGCAAATACCAAAACTTTCAACCGTAGTTACCCAAAAATAATGCACAAAAATGGTAATATTTATTTTCTACTAAGCTACCACCATTTCTATACCCAAAATCAACCCATTATATTCTAATCTTCATCTATGCACAAAAGGATATCTAATCACATAACAAAAGTAGTACCTTGAAGATCTCAGCAATGGCAAGAGAACCTGAAAAAAAAATCAGGGAAAAAAAACCAAAATTAACAAAACCCCTAAATTCTAACAAAACCCTAATTTCAGAAATAAAGAAATTCGAAAAGAAACAATTTAATTAAACCATTAATCAACTAACATTAAACCATAATAAACAAAATCGAAAACGTACCTGGAGTAACCCTAATTTCAGAAAATCGACCGATTTGGTCTCTGCGTGTGTGTGTTTTTCGGTTGATCTGTGCTAGTAACACACACAAAGAAATATCGAGAAAACCTATTTGTGAGTGTCTGTGATCTGATAATTGCGCGCATGTGTGTGTGGAAGAAGCTTCAAGAACACCCCGTTAATTTTTTTGGTCTTTGGTTAATATGTGTATGTGTCTGTGTGTGTGTGGGGGAGGGGGGGGGTGGAAGAAGGACTTTGGAAGGCACAAAAGAATGTTACTAACCATGTAAAAAAAAATGTGGTGGAGCAATTTTGGTGGTAAAACATGCTAACATGCTTGTATCACAAAGTGTGGCAAGAGCAAAATAGGGGGAGCACTATTAAAATGGGGGAGCACTATTCATAAGAGTGCCCAATAAATTTGTGGGGGAGCAATTTTGGTGGTAAAACATGCTATCATGCTTGTACCACAAAGTGTGGCAAGAGCAAAATGGGAGAGCGCTATCCATAAGCGTGCCCATGAATGTTATATAGGATAATCCTTATACCCAATTATTGAGACATAATAACAACGAGACGTATAACTGTACTTTGGTTTTCTTACATCATTTGAGGTAAATTTGTGGCATACTCAAATGAAATTTATTACTACTTACTCAGTGTATACATTACATATGTAAAACAAAATAAGACTTCACAAAATCTTGTATTGTTTGTTGTCTCTTGTGATGTTTGTATCAATCTTATATATTTTGTTGTCATCTTCTTTTGTTATTGCAACCATTTGATTAATTTTAAATAGGATATCCATCCTCTTGCACAATAAAAGTGAACAGAAGAATCTATATTAAGTTGCGGCGATGCATGTTATAGTTAAGGATTGGTGAGACGCTAGCGCTAATAAAAGCGTGTGGGGGTATGTTCCCATGTATTTGAGATAATTATTGCCCGTATGGCATGTGGTATGGTTATTAAAATATGCTTAACATATATGACCAGTTTTTCTAGATGACACTTATGGTGACGATTTACAGTTGCGATTAACAGTGCCTGTTGCGTTAACATTTTTTTTTTCTTTCTTTTTTTTTACCCTACTTTTTAGATATAAGAATCAGCTTTAAAATAATTACTAACATTTTTAAAATTATGTATGACACTTTAAATGAGAACTTTTGGTTATAAAACGAGACTAACAATAAAAGCTACGTTTAAAATTTAACCAGTCAATAAATAAGATATTCTTTATAGAGAAAAGTTCAATACGAAACAATAATTACTTAAAGAACAAATCAAAAGATCTCAATCATCAATCTATTTTAAATCTAAAGGTGTAGAGTAATCCTTATTTTAATATAATTAATTATTAAAGGGCACTTTTGTAATTTCATTCAAAACTAAAAAATCATTGGCTACACCCTCTCCATTTACTCATTACCAGTTTACACACACACTTTCTCACCAAACACACACATAAACCACCATAAACCGTCCTCGATCCGTCATATCACCATAAACCGTCGTTGATCTGACGTCAATCGCGCCACCGATCTAATTTTTCCGATGATTGTCGATCTGACATTGGGAAGCAATTTCTGGATCATCAACAACAACCACTCATTCAGATGAAGACGACGTCGTTTTGGTCCTTTCTGTTTTCCCTCCAAGCCACTACGATAATTTACCCGTCACTCCACCACTATAACATCAGCAACCATCTTCACTCGTTTGATTTGATTTTGTTCCGTGTTTGTGATTGGAGAGTGATTGCGTTTCAAGTGGGTTAAGGAGAAATAAAGATTATAGAATGTGCTACTGTGATTCGTGTATTATAGAAAGGATGGATTAGTTTGTGTGGCTGTTGTGTTTATCTTGTTAAAATGAAATAGATTTGTGTTTGCTACGTTGTTAGTTATTAGAAGGGTGGACTAAATAGATAAAATGGAGATGGGTGGCTAACTGGCTATGTATGTGTATGTGATAGGAAAGAAAAAGAGAGGCGTGGTATCATTTGCCGTATTGAGATGCAAAAATGGTAAATGACACATGTTCTGAGTGGATATATTAGTTTGCTACTTGCTACAGTACTATTTTTTCATTCAAGTAATGGGTGGGTCAATGTATTGGTATTATAAATGTGAATATGTTTAAATTACAAATATTGAAAGACAAAGGAAAAAAAACTAGGTAGTAATATTTGTTTAGTGTTTTTAGTGTTGTGTATGTTTTTTTTGAGACAATTTGTCATACACTAAAATAAAAAAAAAAAAAAAAATCTCATATGATGCACCAAAGAATCTCATGGGAAATTTTTTTACGAATCCCGTGGGATTTTTCTGGACGGAAATTTTGAAAAAAAATTTCGTCTTTTTACGGATCCCGTGGGATTTTTATGGATGAAAATTTTGAAAAAAAAATCGTCTTTTTACGAATTCCGTGGGATTTTTTTACGAATCTCGTGGGATTTTTCTGGACGGAAATTTTGAAAAAAAAAAAATCTTCTTTTTACGAATCCCGTGGAATTTTTTTACGAATCTCGTGGGACTTTTATGGACGGAAATTTTAAAAAAAAAAATTGTCTTTTTACGAATACTGTGGGATTTCTTTACGAATCCCGTGGGATTTTTCTGGATGGAAATTTTGAAAAAAAAAATCGTTTTTTTACGAATCCCATGGGATTTTTTACGAATCCCGTGGGATTTTTCTGGACGGAAATTTTGAAAAAAAAAAAGTTCGTCGAAAGTATATAACAATGCATATCTATAGAAAGATGATTTAATTCTCGTCGCGATGGTGTATTTTTCATAGCTTGAAGTTTTACCGTTTGCAAGATATGTTGTTTTTTTTTTAAAAAAAAATGGAAAGTGGGTTTTTATATTAAATGAGCTAAAATGTCAATTTTGCCCTCCCTTTGTTATTTTTTGGTTTGATCTTAGCCATTAGATGAAATGTGAATGGATGGTTGAGATTGACTTATTTGTTTTTTAAAAGATACATGTTTTGCATGGATCTCACCTCTTGTGTAAATAAGTTTATAAAATCAAAAGGTCTATAATATTTAGTCATAGTGGATGCCCTTAATAATGTATTTACAAATGTTGATCAAATATTTTCATATATAATAATTATATTAATATTACAAAAAAAATTAATAAATAAATAATAAATAATAATAAAAAAAAGAAGCCCGGTTAGGCCCGGTCCTCACCATTTATGCCGAAATAGGCCTAATATTTTTGGTTAGAGCTCGGGCTTTGTGCACCTCTACCTGTTAGCATACAACACAAATGAATTATTATACCATGTAAGGAGAAAGTTAATATTATACTATTTATAAAGCACGGATAATTATTTATGAAACTTAAAACTTAAAAATAAGTAATGTGTTATACCTAATGTACCATTTATTAAAAATGATAACAACATCTATCGTTAAATTTTATAGTTTAAATATTGTTTTATTCTCAAATTTTTATCATTTTTCGTTTATAACTCAACTTTTAGCTACTTCTTTCAAACATACCATTAATACACCAATCTTTGTGTCTCAAGCACTTGTTAACTTAGATAAACCTTAATCTTATTTGCCCTTAAAAGTAAGCTTAGCTTCTTAATTTCTTAAAACTACAACAAACTTATAAACTCAACAAACGAGCTTAAACAAACAACTCAACCTAAAGCTTATAGCAAAAGCCCATAAACTTAACTTTTCAAGCNTTGGCCTAAACGAGCTAGGCTCGTTTATTAACTACTCGGCTCGAGCTCGAATAAACTTTTATAAATTGGCTCGAGCTCGAGCTCGAATATTTTGTTGTTGTTCGAGCTCGAGCTCGAAGCTCGTTTAAAATTTTTAACTTTTTTTTTTTGTAATCCTATAATAAAATAACTTTAAAGCTTAATATGCTCGTATAGAAGATCGAACTTGAAAGACTCGTTTATTAACTCAAGCTCAAGCTCGAAAGCTCGTTTACGATTATAAAAATTGTTCTAATGTTAAACTAAAGTTTATGTAACTTATAATAAACACTAGTTTGCATTTGAAGCAAAAGAGTGTATAACAATCATACTTATATCTTTTATAATTTCAAGTAGATGTAGTTGTTTATGAAAATGAAATAGGTCTTTGTTTTATAGTGTCCATCTCTCTTCACTTCTCTTATTATTTTCAGCGTGGGATACTTTTCATCTTATTTCTTTGATTAGGCAATATACAACTACTACACATAATTTTCAAAACATAAATTTTATATTGTTACATTTTCTATTATAATTATAATTCTTAATTAAAAATATGATTTTTTTTCATTAACTTATGCTAACAAATTTACTAATTAAACTGAATAACAAAGTTTGTTAATACAAATCTCGTCTAAAAACGTTATTTATATTTTACGATATTTGCTAAGTTTTGTTAACGACAAAGTGTAAACTTTAGTTGATGACGTATAGTCCCCACTCGGGTCACGAACCCGGGGGGCGAACGATACAAATACTAAGCCCACTACGCGTGGGCTATCATAATAAGAGTTTGGGCTCACGAAAGCCTAAAGCCCAATCTATTTATGGTCTTGATAAGGATCTTTTATTTATGGATAAAGATCAAGGGACCGGATAAGGCATGATACGCCGAAGAGTAAGGAGCACGAAACCTACGAGGGTTCGTGTGTATATAAAGGGCATCACGGCTCTCATTCAAGGTACGATATCACAACCCTAACTCTTCTACAAACCCTAAAAACTGATTACTTACTCTCACGCCGGAGGATAATCATGGGAGACAATCCCACGATAAGCCTAACGGTGTTTCTTTGCTTTCTTGGTGTGCAGGTCTCAAGCATTAAAGATCCAATTGATACTCAAACAAGGAACGCCCAACTTTTGTATCAACAAGTGGCGCCATCCGTGGGACCCTACACTAAGAATTCTGCTAACTACTAGAATGACAAATTCCGGAAACCTAAACCAGCGGACTCCGCAGGCGAAGAAAACGCATGGCAACTTACATGGGAAAAAGCAGCAAAGTGATGCAGCTCCTAAACAGGCCACTGGAACAACCAATGCGCCTAGGAATAAAAGATCAGACTCAGATCTGGAACAACCAGTGCGCCTTTTAGGACCCCTCACGGGAACTATTCACGCTGCCACGACAAGTACTGGCGTGGAAGATCTACAGCGCACTCCCCTAACCATGCCAGAAGTGAAGCCTACCGAGCCGCCAAATGCGCCTATTCGGAACAGGGGCCCTGACGTGGAGAAAGACATCCGCGCACTTACTGGAGTTGCGCCGGAAGTAGCGCAAGCGATTTCGTGTCCCAAAACTACGAAACCCTAGCTGCTCTCATGTGGGAGGAAGCAGAAAAGAGGTCAAACCAGAGCCTACAATCCCGACTCAACTTCGACCCTGATGATGAAGCATCTCCACCACGCCACCATAAGAGGCGCGAGAGGCATAGTCACCGACACCTAGTATTTACTAGGATCGGAAGAAAAGTGGTAGATGATGAAGAAACTGACTCACAGTATCTGGAGGAGCGCGAAGATGATGGATGGCGTATTAATGACGTGGGATTGCGGCCACGCAACAAGTTTTACCTCTCAAGGGATCTTGAGAAGCATGCAATCCCACCAGGCAGTGTACCTGGTCGGTGTAGTATAATGTAGTGGTAAGTACGGGGGATTGATCGTTCTCTCACAGGGAATAGTGTTCGTTAGGTTAGAAAAACTACTCTAAAAGGTCTAAAGGGTGAAGGAAGATTATTTTTGTATTTTTATATTTTTTATGTAAGCAAGTAAAATCTCGGGTATTGGAGGAGTGGGCGGAATTAGTTGCTAGTCAACTAACCCAAAAACTACGATTGTAATTAAAAATAAAATAACTAAACTATTGTGGTTGTGAAAACTTATACGGAGACAAATGTGTTTACTTAGATTTCCTTACTCCCTAACTATCCTTTACCGGTTAATTGGTGTATGTATTACTTGCGTGGATGACGGGTGTATTCCTTAACAATTCATGGGGTGGCGTACATATCCCCCCAATTCTGTGAGCTCTTATCTCCTCCTACAACTATCCGTACACATAATCATAGGGATTGTAAACAGTGGCTCATGCGTTAAATACTACCTTAATAACCTAGTACGCATTAGTTACATGTTTCTTAAGACGTTCAAGCATGTTACCATATAGGAGTATTGCCAGTTTTCTTAAGCCTAACATTGATGAAACATTCATCCAAGAAAAGTAATAACACACCAATCAACCAATAATTAATAGTTAGGTTTCATTAGATCTGTTGAGATCGTTTTAGCTCGAGGTTGTTTAGACCTCATCTAGGGATTACACAATAATAAAGATAAAGAACATGTACGCAGCGGAATAAACAAAACATCTTTATTATTGCTACAAGGTTTCTTCGTCATCATCTCTACTCTACAATACAAACACCAATAGCCCCAATACCACCTTGATCAATGGTAGTATGGTTACTCAACAATAACAGGAATCATAAGATCCTTGAGGCTTATACAAACTCTAGGCGTCTAACACAAAGACCACACCTAGGTTTACACACACAGACCTTTACTGGTTTACATCTTGTACGTACAATAAAACCAATTCCCTGTATCTCTTTATATAATAGAGATACTAGGGTTACAAAGGAATAAACTAGAATAATAAAAGATACGTAGTAATCTTTTCCTTTTGTGAAGTTTCTTCCTTTGTCTCCATAAGTCCCTCATGTTTCACATGTTTTGTCTTATCAACTTAATTGTAATTCCCAACAATCTTCCTCTAGTTGATAATGACAAAACCAATAAGCATGAACTTCCCCTGAAGTTAGTATGTCATGAAACATGTGACTTCCCCTTACACCATGCTATATCACCAAGGATCTTCAAGTTGCAAAGCCTCTCAATATAAATCTTCTTCCCCTTTTTGTCATCATCAAACAGGGGACAAATGTAAGCAACCCTGATCTTCACTACCACGAATTAATATTACACGTCCAATCTATCTTTCTAATGTTTCAAAGTCGCCCACCATTAAGTTTTCCGCATCTATAAATGTACTTGAAACAATAGAAATCAAAACCAGTAGTAGTAATATCAACCAGCAGTAGAAAAAACCTTGATCTTCATAATCACCAACCAGTACCATACATCCAATTTAGTCCTTTAGTGTCTTGAATTACCCACCATTAAGAACACCAAAATGCTTACTTATTAAATGAACTCAAGACATAAAAATCCCAAATCTTCAGTAAGAATACCAATGAATAATCATGAAAACCTTCACCTTGATGTAGCATATAAATGGTTAATCAGTTAAACATTAAGCTTCCCCTGAAATCCATATATTAACCATTTCTTGAATCTTCAATTCTGTAGGCTGTATGTAATGATGAAGAATACTAACCATTACTAATTTGATGCTGAAGTAGAATATCCCAAACTCATGTCTTAAATATAACTTCGAACGTATACCCAAAACGATGTATAAGGAGACCACAATCCCTTGACAATAATCACTGAGCACAATAACGTAACTCCTTCAAGTGATTGTTAATTCGTATATATAATAAGAACACAAACCCGAAAAATTCCACTTCATCGTCAAAGAAGCAATAAATAATCTTCGTCATCAATGAGAATAAATAAGAACGAGCCAGTAAAAACCTTTAAGAACAAATAAGCCAAAAACAAAATCAGAAACATGCAAAGCTTCTTCCCCTGATCTTTAATAACACGAGGCCTTCAAAAAAAATTTAATCCAATCAATCTTTTTGCATGTGTCCAACTGCCATATCACCAATCTGCCATCATAAATATTTACTCCCTTTTCACATGCTCTCATTGCAACTACGAGAAGCATGGAAATTAAATCAACCAGGCAAGCTAGAAGGTCACGTTAGAAATTAATGATAGCAAGCACACAAGTAGGTCTCATTGTAAAATGAATCAAGTAAGCACCAAAAATTTGTCCAAAACGTGATTTCTATGTCACACTCAACAAGTAGCATTAACCTCCATTAACCCTTTGAACAACATAAACTTGAAAATGCCTTGAAACTGTTGTCTCTATCCACATTCAATCTCACGCCACTAGTTGTACTAACCGAATAGTAACAATATTAAATCTTGAACGAGCAGTACAAACCGTATAAAGGTAGCAGTGGGAACATAGCGTTGGCAGTGGGAATAATATAAAGAGCAGTGGAAACATATAACGAGCAGTGGAAATGATAAAGTGCAGTAGTGGTAACATTTACTACTAGCAGTGGTAACGTGAAGCTAGCAGTGGAAATCATGAAGTGCAACAGTTGTTGTACCACAAACCAATTTAGTACGAATGAGCAGCAGCAGCAGCAAGTAAACTTTTAACTTGTATCCATTATATAACATTACTTGTTGTTCCAATAATCTCATAAGTATTCTCGTCCTAATTAACCAATAACTTCAGTCGCCAATCATTGGATTTCCAATTTATACTTCACGTTAAACGTATACCAGACAAACACTCTTCAAATCCATGTCATATATCACTTTGCATATATAATAATCGAATAAAATTCAATATAGTTTTAAAGTTCAATCTTCATTCTTTGTAAAAGTTGACCACCGTCCCATGTGATGAAGAATTAAATTACCATTAAAAGCAAATATATGTAGACCATCTTCACCGACCCATGATATATTGATCAACCAATCAGTTATTACCTTGAAGTACATACAAGATGAATACCATTCTGATCTTATATTCGAATCTTCAATATAAAAGCCACTGACCCACGAGGTAATCAATAAAATAACCAGTAGCACAGCAATCGTCCAAAAGTACGAGGTTGTTTGCATTAATCCTCCAACCAATCATGACAAGTAAACTCAGTCTTGTATCCTTACTCACGTACCAGTAGCTTTAGTGACAAAAGATGTAGAGTTACTTCAAAAGAAAAGTATCGATATATAATACCAGTAACCCTAATCTCAACCAACTTCTTTCTTCATTAGTGACTTCATAAAACCTAGATGTGTAACCAGCAATGATTCTGAATCAAGATCATGTATACATCATGGAGAATTATCACTTTCTGACTTTCATATTAAATAAACACGAATTCAAGAAGTGTAATATTCCAAAAACCCTAATCGATCGATCAGAACATCATCCAGACGGCACCTTTAAAGTGTCGCTAAAACCCTAACTTCACAAAAAATCGATCATACACATCCACAATTGCTTTCTTTGATGAAGTTTAGAAACCGAACAACATATAACTGACTTCCATGATGAATTAAAACCATATGAATAAGGAAATCAATCAAAAACCGAACAATATCAACTTACTTCCTTTTCTGCAGCATACTTTTAGAAAAATCATATCTTTTTACTGAGAGCTCGGATTGAAGATCCCTTCAATGAGAATCTACCTTGATATGTAGAGAACCTCCAGTAAAAATTTCGTTAAGATCCAACGGTTAACGAATGACATATCGCCTGTTGAAAACTGCCCTGCAGAAAGTTACGAAAATTGAAACAAATTCGAATTTTTCTTCCATCTTCGACAAAACAAACCTTGTTTAATCCCACGATCACGAGCCCCTTGGCTCTGATACCACATGTTGAGATCGTTTTAGCTCGAGGTTGTTTAGACCTCATCTAGGGATTACACAATAATAAAGATAAAGAACATGTACGCAGCGGAATAAACAAAACATCTTTATTATTGCTACAAGGTTTCTTCGTCATCATCTCTACTCTACAATACAAACACCAATAGCCCCAATACTACCTTGATCAATGGTAGTACGGTTACTCAACAATAACAAGAATCATAAGATCCTTGAGGCTTATACAAACTCTAGGCGTCTAACACAAAGACCATGCCTAGGTTTACACACACACACACACTTTTAATGGTTTACATCTTGTACGTACAATAAAACCAATTCCCTGTATCTCTTTATATAATAGAGATACTAGGGTTACAAAGGAATAAACTAGAATAATAAAAGATACGTAGTAATATTTTCCTTTTGTGAAGTTTCTTCCTTTGTCTCCATAAGTCCCTCATGTTTAACATGTTTTGTCTTATCAACTTAATTGTAATTACCAACAAGATCTAAGCAAACACAAGAAAAATCTAGCCTAGCATGTTAATTGAA
The DNA here is from genome assembly GCA_014162995.1 of Artemisia annua. NCBI lineage: Eukaryota > Viridiplantae > Streptophyta > Magnoliopsida > Asterales > Asteraceae > Artemisia > Artemisia annua. Next base: position 23,901 of record LBNU01007427.1, read on the forward strand.
AGACAAGCATAAAATATAATTAACCAACACATAGACATATTGATTAATTTAAGTGAGGACTTATCTTTAATTGAACATGAAGAATTCAAGGGTGAAAAACCCTTGAAAATACATCCAAATTCATCTTTAGGGTTTTTCCCAAACTTGTACCAAAAGTTCCACCCTAATGAATGAAAAATAGAAAAGTATATATAGATTTTACACTCTGACAGCGTCAGGTTATGGGTTCTGACGCCGTCAGCTCGCCGTCATTAGGGTTCTCGGATGGCCTAGATCTGCTTCTGACGCCGTCACTTGTAAATGTGCTCTGGGCCGTCACTCTTTAGCATTACACCTGACGGCCTACTTTCTCTAACACCTGACGCCGTCAGATGTAAACATCTTGTTTTCTTCATAGGGCGTCTAGTGTAATCTGATTTTACTCCTTTGTCAATGTTGGCTGACGGCGTCACCTTGTGACTCTGACGCCGTCAGGAAGGTTTTCCAGCTTCTTTTGAGACTTTGTCGTTTTCTTCACTTTTATGCTCCAAAAATGTCCAAATTAGCACGTTTTCCAGAATTCTTCTCAAAAGTACCTAAAATGACAAAAGGAAGGATTTAGGGCAATATTTGATCACATTTACTCGAATTAGGGCTTAAATGACCCCTTAAAACGGGTACATTTTTCGTCTCATCAAATACCCTTACACTTGAGATTTGCTTGCCCTCAAGCAAATAAGCTTTTATTCCAATCAAAATATGAGTTAGGGGTCATTTAACACAAATATAAAAGTAATTACAACAAATAGTCATTCGACCCTAATCATAATAAGCACGAAAATCATACACTAGCACCTCACAAATAGTGTTTGGATACTCTCATCTCTCAAGTGTCATAGAATTATATCTCATAAATGAAAATGGAAAATATCTCTCACTATCTATCATAGCAAATAGGTTACCATAGGCTTGGGAGAGGATCAATTACTCCTCCACTAGGCGTAAGAACCTAAGATAAACTATCAAAGAGGGCTGTCCAAAGGGTTGTAACGTAAGGTGTAGGGATATGATAAACACGGTTTGGTTGGAATAAAGGGTATTTTAATGGTGGCGAGTTAATTATCATGATCAAATACATGCACTATACAATGTTGCTAAGCCAAGACTCGACTCAATCTTAAGCTAAAAACAAAATAACAAAAACATAAACAAACATAAAAGAAACAGGATGGTAGTCCGTATGTTTTTTTTTACTTTTCTTTTTCACATTTTTTTGTATTTTTCTTGATTTTTCGATTTTTTTTTTATTTTTTTTTTTATTTTTTTTGCATACATTCTTACCCTACCATCCAAAATAATACATCATAGGGGCCTCGGTTCTCCCCTTACACTTGAACTTTTAAATAACTTTACAATTACTATCCTAATGACTCGAATTAAGATAATTGAAAAACTTGGAGTACTTTTAAAATAGTTAGCACATATGGGGGTAATAATGTTGTTCTTCCCCATTACTCCATTACACTAGTAGTTTACCCATGAGTCCCAATCGTCCCAAAACAATATGTATAAGGATATGACTCGACTTAGCAACCATGTAATCGATTAGATAATTAACAAAGGGTTTAACACAAATGTTGTCATAATAATGCACTAAAAGTGAGTGCATACAAGGTAGGCTAAGGCGATTTGGGTGTACATTTAAGTGGGGTGTAACAAATTCTCACTTTGAGTAAGATGCTCAAAGGTCGAAATGAAAAGATAGGCTTGGAAGGGTGTACTAGGGGTATCGTGTACCAAAAATGGGTACAACGCAAAGGGATTGGGAGAATTACTTGACTTTATTAGTCAATGTAATTATAACAAAAACACGGGTGTAAAACAAGGGGTTAATCCTAATGCCTCTTATCATGTAGTAGATTTAACTACACGAATGTAGTCTCACTTGTGGATTTGAGATGGTCCTAACGCAAGTTCTAGAATTTAAGTGCTACCGGTACTCACATCATAGCATCAAAGATGGATGCTTTTCCTACCAATTCTAGGGGTGAACCTCACATATTTGGGGTGGAAAATTTTTTAGTGGTACAGTTTTGTGCTAGTCATATAATTTCCTATCCATGAGACGCTCATTAACACCAAAGTCTCACTTCTAAATGTTGTAAAAAATTTTAAATTGGCGCTAAAATTACCCTAACAAATATTTCTTTCGGTTTTATTACAAATTTACTATCAAACAAACAAAAATCAAGCACAATTGTATTCTAACTCCCCTGATTCGTTTGGTGTGGATAGTGAGGTAACATGGTTAGATCTTCTTCCAAGAAAATGAACGCTCAAAGCTTCCCTTCTGAAATATAAATCATCTTCTTGTCCAAAATAACCTGTTAAACCTGAGAAAACAAACACGAAAACCAAAGCATCAAACCGAACAAAGACAACTCACAACTAGATGTAATTCCAGACATAGAAATAAAACAATTAAAGATATAATGCTTGCAAAATGAATGTTTACAGATTACTGGAAGCTTTAATTCTAAGAAATTCTGTAAAACATTCATTGTGACTCGATACAAGCATTTGACTCGAACAAATACTAATATGCATGCTTATATCTTATTATTATCGTTCATGTTCAATCTTGTTCTTAAAAACAAATTTAGATTTCCCTTACACTTATCTTTTACAAAGTACCTTTATATGTAGTTAAGACGAAGTTAAAAACAAAATAAAGCATTTTTACAATTTTATATTTGATACATGAACAATAAACAATAAGAAAAAGACACACATACGAAATCAAATAAAAGCAAATAAACAAACAATCAAACAAATAAAAACTGGGTTGCCTCCCAATAAGCGCTTGTTTTTGTTCGAGTCACGAGCCTGACTCTACCTTATTTAACGGAAATAGGGGACGGTTTCCCTACACTTAGGATTAAGTGCGGGTGGAAGTAGCGATACACACCCTTAGGGTGGAAATATGCTACGTGGGGTGAAGGGGGTGAGTGAATGGCTTCCTTCATCCTAAAACTACCCGGGTAATATTCGTTGGTGGGTGGATTTGAAGTTGGAAGAGTTTTATAACAAAGATTTGAGCTTTTGTCTTTTTCATAATTAGTATGCTCCAATGGTTCTTCATCCATTCCGGTTCCCATCTTTTTTATTTCAACATCATCTTCATCTTCGTATTCAAACTTGCTTTCATCGAAGAAGTGGAGTGTTGGCGTTTTGAAGTTGGAATGTTGGAAAGAGGTTTTATGGATAATGGGTTTGGTTTGAGAAATCATTGAGACCCTATGCATCAAGATTGGTTTGAGTGGTTCAGAGATTATGGTATAGGCGTGAGAGTTCTCTTTCTCATTGTGCCGACCGCTGCTTGTTTTACTAGGGACTAAGAGTTCAAAAATCTTTTTGATCTTTTTGGGTACAGCTTCTTCCCTAATCTTTTCCTTAATACTTGACATGAAACCTTCAGCCAAGTCCATAAAGGTGTTTCGGGTGTTCTCCATTTGGACCTCTAACTGACGGATCTGTCTTTCTTGGTTGTTCATAAAAGTCAACATTATCCCTTCGAACTCCTCTTGTCGTGAAAATTCAGGAAACGTATGTTTACTGAATGCATTCACATATTCAGCATTAGGCATAGGCGTCTCAGCCCTCATCAATTTCTCAACCTGCCTTTTGATGTTCTCAAATAGCTGTTCTTGGGTTGCATTCATGTAATCTAAACTTCCTTCCTCCAAGAACATTGGGTCCTCCCATTCTTCTTCTTCGTATTGTGCTAGGTCCTCAATGACCTCCCAGCACTTATCAATACTAAGCATGCTCAGTTTACCATTGGCAGCGTAATCTATAGCCCTTCTAGTTTGATGATTGACACCATCATAAAAGATCTGGACTTGGAGCCAAAGATCAATGCCGTGATAGGGGACTTTGTTGAGTAATTCCTTAAAACGAGTCCATGCTTCATAAAGAGTTTCACCTTGACGTTGTTGGAACGTCAAGATGTCATTCCTTAGCTTGGCAGTTCTCGCTGGTGGGAAAAATTGGGCGAGGAAGCGAGTGGTGAGATTATCCCAAGTCGAGATGGATCCCGCGGGTAGACGATCAAGCCAATGGATAGCTTGGTCGCGAGGAGAGAAATGGAAGAGACATAATCGGGTAGTATCTCTAGTTGCAACGTTATGGTNTTGGAACGTCAAGATGTCATTCCTTAGCTTGGCAGTTCTCGCTGGTGGGAAAAATTGGGCGAGGAAGCGAGTGGTGAGATTATCCCAAGTCGAGATGGATCCCGCGGGTAGACGATCAAGCCAATGGATAGCTTGGTCGCGAGGAGAGAAATGGAAGAGACATAATCGGGTAGTATCTCTAGTTGCAACGTTATGGTCAATTGAATCTACGATTTTAAGAAAGTCCCTAAGGTGTTGAATTGGGTCTTCGGACATATGTCCATGGAATGCAGATCCGCTTTGCACCAACCGGATGGTGTCGGATCGCAAGAGAGACACATTGGCTCCTTGGGTGAGCTCAATGGTGTTTCGATAGCCATGGTGGCTAGGTCGGGAATACTCTCATAAGGTACGGGCTCTAGGAGGTTGGTTTGGTTTTGGTGGATTGTTTGGTTGCGGTGGGTTGTTGGGATCATGGATGTTACTACCTTCCATGTTGGCGGATGGTAATGGTTACGAACAAAAACACAAAGAAATAAGATAGACTAAAGAAGATCGAAGAAAAATAAAATAAAAATCTCACTAGAAAGGAATCTAGTGAGTAGACCTAATAAAATAAAAATTCTACCTAAATAATAACTATTCCTTGGCAGCGGCGCCAAAAACTTGATGACGTGGGATTGCGACCACGCAACAGGTTTTACCTCTCAAGGGATCTTAAGAAGCCTGCAATCCCGCCAGGCAGTGTACCTGGTCGGTGTAGTATAGTGTAGTGGTAAGTACGGGGGATTGATCGTTCTCTCATAGGGAATAGTGTTCGTTAGGTTAAAAAAAACTACTCTAAAAGGTCTAAGGGTGAAGGAAGATTATTTTTGTATTTTTATATTTTTTATGTAAGCAAGTAAAATCTCGGGTATTGGAGGAGTGGGCGGAATTAGTTGCTAGTCAACTAACCCAAAAACTACGATTGCAATAAAAATAAAATAACTAAACTATCGTGGTTGTGAAAACTTATATGGAGACAAATGTGTTTACTTAGATTTCCTTACTCCCTATCTATCTTTTACCGGTTAATTGGTGTATGTATTACTTGCGTGGATGACGGGTATATTCCTTAACAATTCATGGGGTGGCATACATATCCCCCCAATTTTATGAGCTCTTATCTCCTCCTACAACTATGCGTACACATAATCATAGGGATTGTAAACAGTGGCTCATGCGTTAAATACTACCTTAATAACCTAGTACGCATTAGTTACATGTTTCTTAAGACGTTCAAGCATGTTACCATATAGGAGTATTGCCAGTTTTCTTAAGCCTAACATTGATGAAACATTCATCCAAGAAAAGTAATAACACACCAGTCAACCAATAATTAATAGTTAGGTTTCATTAGATCTAAGCAAACACAAGAAAAATCTAGCCTAGCATGTTAATTGAAAGACAAGCATAAGATATAATTAACCAACACATAGACATATTGATT